>JACVRA010000180.1:0-23538 GCA_019828545.1 Paracamarosporium sp. OC-R06-R3 | reverse complement strand
GAGAGAAGGAGCGTGTGTTTTGGCGGAAAGTGGGATTTTGCCCGCACCGAGAAAAAAGTTGGAGCGGGCAACGCAGGGTTCACACCGGCTCAACTGCGGGGCGGGGCGACCACGCCGAGGTGGCCGACGGCGATTGGCGCCAGCCCCCAGTGGTCGAGGTGCGCATGTACGGGTGGTAGTACATGGGCTGTACATGGTGTGTGTGTGTGTGTGTGTGTGTGTGTGTGCGTGTGTATGCGTGTGTATATATATGCGTATTCGAGAAGACAAGGGGTAGGAAAGAGAGCTCCCAACGTACAATGGTCCTGCACAGTACTCCCTCGGGCACTGTGAGGTGGAAAGAAGACACTCCATCCGCTCCAGCGAGCAGGGCTCATGGCAGGCCACAAACCATCCGTGGAGCTTCTGCTGAGCTGCGTTGTGGGTGTTCGGTTGGAGCACAACGCGTTCAGCGGGATCGGTACGGTATGCACGGGGGGCTGCGCTGCATTGGGAGAGCCCGGGGGCCCCACGCGCACGCCAATGCCAGAGGGAAGGCCATGGCAGACGACATGAGATGGAATCAAGGATGGAAAAGGGAGACAATGGCAGAGAGACGAAGGCGAGGTACAGGCAGGCGGCGGCGAGTCGTGATAGGCTAGCCGGCGGCGCTAGTCCCAAAGCACGCCGTGCGCTGGAGCTCTCAGTTTTCAAAAACAGCAAGCAGCGCCTTCGACTCTAACCACACCGTCCACTGCACCCTCCCCAGTCACGCAGGCGGCCTGCATCTCCCTCACCCCGCGCCCCCTCTACGATACCCTAATCCGCCCCGCCCCGCTCACCACGCTGCAGCTCTTCTGCCTGGCGCCTCCGCCATATCATCTCCGTCTCTATGGCTTCGGTACGCCTACCCTCGTGCCCATCGCCATCGCCTGGTCCCACTACTGACGTCCTCCAGCAAGCTCCCACCCAGCCGCGTCCATACCCCGGCAACAACTACCTCCCTAATGGCGCCGCCCCCTCGGGCCCCGTGCCTGGCGCAGTCCCGCTGCTCCCCAACCAAGGCCGCGTGATACAGCAAGGCAGCGTCAGGGTCCTGTGTGTGGCAGATGTGCGAGGTGCGCCCCACGAGCCTGCCCTCTCCAGCCCGAGTGCTGACAGTCACAGGCAACCTCCAGTCGCTCAACCAGCTTGCTGCAGACGCGCGGGCGAACTACATCATCCACACCGGTGACTTCGGCTTCTACGACGACAAGTCGCTAGACCGCATTGCCGAGAAGTGCGTCTCATTGTTCCCCGCATCGTGCACAATGGACCAATGCTGACCAACGCCAGGACACTGAAGCACGTGGCCCAGTACTCACCCCTCCTCAGCGATGCCGTCAAGCGCTCCATCGCCTCGGCGCCACCCCAACCCTCGATCAAGGAGCGTTTCCAGCGAGAGCATCTTCCCCTTTCAGAACTTCCTCTTTTCCTCAACAAGCAATACACACTAAACGTACCTGTATATACGGTATGGGGAGCCTGCGAAGACGTCCAGGTGTTGGAGAAGTTGCGGTCCGGAGAGTACAAGATTGATAACCTTCACATTATAGATGAGGCGCACTCGCGGCTGCTTGATGTGGGCGGTGTCAAGCTCCGTCTCCTAGGTCTTGGTGGTGCTGTGGTCATGCACAAACTTTTCGATAACGGCGAGGGTAGGACGACGATTGCAGGTGGTCAAGGCACCATGTGGACGACTTTGCTGCAGATGGGCGAACTGGTGGACACTGCAAACCGCGTTTACGACCCGACCGAGACCCGCATATTTGTCACGCACGCCTCGCCAGCGCGTGAGGGGCTGTTGAATCAGCTCTCCGTCACACTGAAAGCCGACTTCTCCATCTCTGCTGGTCTGCATTTTCGGTATGGCAGCTCCTACAACGAGTTCAGCGTCAACCCAACCCTCGACCACTACCGTGGCAAACTTGCTGCCTCAAAGACATCTTTCAATGATGTTTGGGACACGGTCAAGTCGGAGGTTGAGCCCGCAGTTTCAGATAGTGAGGCTCAGCAGCGACTGCTACAACTTGCTTTAGATATCGTCGGCAAGATGCCCACCGTTGCAAACGGCGGCAATCCTTTTGGTGGCCCTGCTCCTGGTCCTCAGAGCGGTGTCATTGATGAGAGCGCATTCAAGAACATGTGGAACTTTAACCTTGCTGATGCTGCCTATGGTTGGCTAGTCTTAGATATTGATAACGGTCGTATCGGTACAGAGATGAGGGCGCAGGGCTTCAACTTCGCCCATAGGGGCACCAAGCCTATCCCGCAAGCACAAGGTGGCCAAGCTGTTGCCCCTACCCCACCTACTGCCAGTGCTCCCGCTTCCGCCCCTAGTCCTGCCGCTCAACCTTCCCCGGCGCAGGCACGTCCAACCGCCCCTCCGGCCGCCCCACAAGCTCGTCAAACCGCGACTCCACCTGTCCCGCAACAACAGCAGAACATCAAGCCTACTCAGCCCGCTCGAAGCGGGCCCTCTCCCGCAGCCGCGACACCCAAGGAGCCCATCAAGCCCGCTACGCCTCAGCCCAGTGCTCCGGCAAATGCCGCAGCAGAGAAGGCCATTCCTAGTGAAGTGAAGCCCAACGGTACAGCTGCTCCCGAGAAGACGGCATCGCCTGCACCTAGGGAGCCGAAGGAGCCTCGGGAGCAACCAGAGCGTAAGGACAGCAAGGCTCTCTTCATCCAATATGTCAAGGATGAGGATGAGGCCAGGAGCCTGCTCGCCGAGGAAGACAAGGCAAAGTGTGAAAAGATAGAGAAGATTAAGCACTTCTATGTCGCTCACTTCCCCACCACTTCGGATATGTACGCCGCCCTTAACCGCATACCCAATGAAACGAGGAACAACAAGGGTCCAGACAAGCCGAGCGTCAAGATCTACCGCGAGCCTACCGGTCAGCGTAGCTATGGAGCCGGTACTTGGCAAGGCAGCAACCGCGGTGGCGTGCAAGGTGGATACCGCAGCGGTGGTGCTTCCGACAGCGAGGGAGGTCGCGGTGGCCGTGGTCGAGGTGGTTCCTACCGTGGCAGCGACCGTGGCGACCGCGGTGGCCGAGGTGGACGTGGCCGCGGACGGGGCGGTTTCAGTCGGGGCGGCCAGGGTGAAGGTGCACCAGCATCGACGGGAGGCGAGTCATAAGCTCTGCAGCTTGACCCCACTTCCTGTACCCTCAGTCCGGCTTCTCTGATACCCTTCACTTTCTTTTCCGCAGCTAACGTGATTGCCAGTCCGGCCGTTAACGCAGAGTCGACAGCCGCGTTGGGGACCTTCGCCGCACCCGAAATCCGACTGAGCACTTTTCCAATCCACTTTTGTTCTTTGATCAATCGACGGTTCGGTATCTTCTATCGTCATAGCGGGCGCAGGTTGTGTTTCCTTTTCGGCGAGTTGTACCAATGCAGGCGGTCGGGCTATCGGCGCTGGTCGTGTCTTTAATACTACTTGCGCTTGTATGCGTTTCTGGTCGTTTCGGCGGCTGTGGGAGAGCTGTCTTTCCTGTTTAGACTTACACAGCATATGTATATGCCTGGCGTGGGTGGAGTGTGCGTTGGTAGAAAGGATGGGTTTGGTGACGATGGAAAGTGCATTGTCACGTGGGTACTTTTCCGCTTTATTTGGATGATGGGTGTGATGACGAGGTAGCTTTGTCAGAGTATGTATTGTAATTCATGAAATGAGGAAAAGTCACGCACAATTTCAGCCTTCTCTCAGTGCGTCTTGCGATTGCGGGAAAGTGACCAGACTCAGAGGTGCTGCTTACTCCTAGTAAACGTTTCGGACCACAGACGGCAGAAGATGACGCAAAATGCAAAACGCAACTACAAAGAAACGCGAGCTTCTCAACGTCCACGATCCATAGAGCTATGCGTATTGCTAAGGTATTACTTTCCGCTCTTTCAAACGCAAAAACACCCGGAAAACGACGCCCACGAATTTTCATCACCGACATCCTCCCAGCCCATCCCAAAACCCCAACGAACAACGTCCGTATGGATCAGGCAGCGTACTGATGTCGCTGAACGAGTGCTTCGGCGTTTTAGGGGCGACGAAACTGACATATTTGGAGCATGTATATCGAGGTCGGCTAATTTGTGACGGGAGGTATTCGTCCATCGTTGTTCGACTGCATAGATGTAATCAGTGCATCGTGATGCAGCTCAGCGTCGTCGATTTCGGAGAGCCAAGTTTAAAAAACACTCAAGTTTGACATTGTCAATCAGAGTATGAGCCTCAGAACGCGTCGGCACGGGGATAATGTGATTTCTAGTGGAATTTCTAACAAGATTGGATTAAGCCTACGCCAGAAGGAGATGCAGGAAAACTATGACTATGACTATGACTATGCTAATAATGCTGGGGAACGTAACGACATCAATACCTCTAGATTGTGGATCCCGTCCTTATCTCCATAACATCCTCCTCCTTCCTTTGATACAATACCTCATACCTCACTCTTGTTGCACACCTACGTCATCAACTTCAAGAATCATATATCCGTCGGCATCGGTACCAGCCGGAATGCCCGCCTCACCATTGCATTTCACCACGATCCTCAGATCCTGGCTAACGTCCGCTGGTGAGAGGCCTGCAGTGAAGAAGTCTTGCTTTCTGGTATAGTATTCTTGTGGACTCGCCTGGTACACAAAATGATCGCCGATATAGTAGTCCGCCTGACATTTCGACATCAAGTTGGCCACTCTGTTGGAGCTCGTCAGTCTGTACTGCTTTCCAGGACACAGAGTAAGCGGCTGGCTGATCGTCAATGACTTGTTGGTCGCGGCCGCGAGGACACGCGCGGATTGTGAGGTGATAGAATTGCCATCGGTGGTGCTCTGTGTGCGGAAGGTGACGAAGGGGTCCTCGGCTTTGGTAGTCCAGCCGAATGCAGTATTTGCTGCCTCAAATGAGAAGTCGGGATTGATGACTATGTTGGAGTGGTCTGCGCAAGCTTGGTCAATCTGCTCCTGAGTAGCAATCTCTCCTGTTCGGCGGTATGAGCGCGTGATAGTATTTGGAGTGGGTGATGAAACAGAAGCGGTCCCGGTACCAGTAGGTAGAGTAGCATTCAGGTTTAGGAGACCTGATGCTGTAGGAGCGCATGTTGAAGGACCAACGAGTAAGGTCTCATACGAGACTGTGGTGATGACCGTCGTATGAGGAATGATTACAGCAGTTGGCGTGGGGCAATCCTCTGTACTACCGTTCAACGAGGGTATAGGTGTGACCGAGGGCGCGGTCACGACCAATGCAGCGAATGTTGCGTTGACTGATACAGCTGCTAGACCTGTGGACGCACCGGTCCCCGTGGCGAACGAGGTCGTTGCATTTACGACCACGCCAGTTGATAACGGGATCGAAATATTAGCTAATGGCGTTGGAGAAGCGCTGACTACGCCTGTGCCAAACGTAGCCGTGAAATTTGTAGAAGCCGAAGGGACAGCGATGGACACCGACGCTGCAGTGAAGAGAGGGATCGGTCCCGAAGCTGTACCTACTGGGGCGCTTGAATTGACAGATATGGAGGCAACACCCAGCGAGGGGGCGATGCCCGTAGACAAAGGTATAGTCGGTGGGCTTGACGCCGTTCCAATCGGTGCGCTTGAGTTCAAAGCTACTGGAATGGTGCTCGCTGGGGCAGTGCCCGTGGGAAGGAACGCTGTGGAATTGGCTGGCAATCTCGAAGCAGAGCCGCGTCGTGGGCCTTCCGGAGCCGAAAAGTTGCCTGCGGTAGTCGGGATAGATGGAGCGGTACCGCTTGGAGCTGTCGCAAGCAGGCCAGATGTGATGTTGGCCGATTGGATGGGAATAGAGCTAGGCCCGGTCACTTGGAGTGAGGAGTTTGTAGAAGGCACCGGTGCAGCCGAGGTTACCAAAGAACTATTCACTGACTGAACAGGGACAAGAGAAGATCCAGTAGCCCCTGGGGTTTGTGTAGCATTTAGGACTACGCCCGTGCTCAAAGGAATGGGAACAACAGTTGATGGAGCAGTCCCTGACAGCGGAACTTCAGCAGTGCCGAACAAACTCACATTCCCTATAACAAGCGGGAATGAGCTTGGCGTAGTTGGTGTGGTTGATGTACGAGGCCTTGGACGTCCAAATCGATCACCGAGCGAGTTCTCGAAAGTTGACCCGGTGCTTCCGCTTGCTGTGGGGAAAACCGCACTTGAGTTTGCGGACAGCGGTGGGAGGGTTACTGAAGGCTGCTCGATGCTACCGCTCGCGGTAGGAAAGATCGCACTCGAATTTGCAGACAGCGGTAGAATAGTGGCGGAAGGCTGTTCACCGCTACCGCTCGCCGTGGGGAAAACTACACTCGAATTTACGGACAGCAGTGGGAGGGTTACAGAAGGTTGTTCACCACCGCTGCTTACCGTGGAAAGGATTACACTTGAATTTGCAGAGAGTGAAACCAGTGAAGCTGAGGGTTGCTCGATGCTTCCACTTGCTGTGGGGAAAACCACACTAGAGTTCACAGAGAGCGGCACGATGGACTCTGAAGGTAGTGAACCTGAAGGTTGTTCAATGCTTCCGCTCGCCGTGGCAAATACCGTAGTTGAGTTTGTAGAGAGTAGTATGATTGAACCCGAAGGTTGTTCAATGCTTCCACTTGCTGTAGGGAATACCACGGTTAGGTTCGCGGAGATCGCAGCAACAGCACTCGAGGGCTGTTCAACGCTTCCACTCGCCGTGGCAAATACCGCAGTTGAGTTCACGGAGAGTGGTGCAACAGCACCCGAAGGCTGTTCAAAGCTTCCACTAGCAGCAGCAAATACAGCAGTTGAGTTTTCGGAGAGTATGATGGGTAGTATCGTTGCAGGCTGTTCGATATTTCTGCTCGCAGTCGGGAGCACCGCGCTGGAGTTTACAGAGAGCAGGGTGACGGAAGGAAGCTCGGTGGAAACCACTTCGGAAGACGACCTGACTCCGTAGCCACCGTTTGGAATGAACGGTGGCGGTGGAGGAACCGTTGAGTTTGCGGCGGGTGCAGAACTTCCAGGCACTGTAGCTAGAAGAGCCGTGCTGATTGCAGGGAAAGAGGAGTTGACAGCAGGCGCAGAACCCCCAGTTTCAATAGACGCTGTGACAAGAGGAACAGTGCCAATCAGAGAGTCTGTGGAGTTCGCGACAGGCGCAGGAGTTCCTGTTTCAATAGACACTGTATTGAGAGAAATAATCCCGGTTGCAGGAATAGATGAGTTTATGGTAGGAGCAGGACCTCCAGTTCCAATGGGTGCTGTGACCAGAGGAGCTGTCCCAATTGCAGGGATTGTGGAGTTCACGGCAGGCGCAGTAACAAGAGGAGCCGTGCCAATAGGCAAGCTGGTGCGCGAAACAGGCCTGCCAGTGCGATCTCTCAACGAGTTGTTGAATTCGTCCTCTGTACTTGACACATTGGCGCTGGGACTAGGAGCCAGGCTCGCTGGTGCGCTCGTTGTTTGATTGTTGGAGGGTGGCAACACACCACCTGTACCCGTTGACAGGATGATAGCCGTTGCTCCAGAAAACGAAATGTCTTGGGCTCCAAAGGATCCAGGCGCTGTTTCAATCGGTGTGGCCGATAAATTTGCGCTCAAAGATGGTGCCAGACTAGGAGGTGCAGTAGCAGAAACATTCAGTGAAGGTGGTATGACGCCATTTCCGGAGGCGACGGAAGAGATGCTAACGTCTTCAGAAGTGACAAAGACTGCCGTTTCGCCTGGGAGGGAGCTGTTCAAACTTGGACTGGGGGTTGCGCTGACTGGTGCAGGTAATGATATGTTGGCGGATGGTGGTGGTATAGCACCCGTAGATGCAGCCTCAGACGAGTCAGTAGCTTCCTCAGAAAATTCGAAGGCTGAGAACCCAAAACCTCCCTCGTTCTCCCCCTCTTCTTCTGTACTGTTAGCGCTGGGTGTAGGGACGAATCCCGAAGCTGTCTCTGATACCAACTCTGTCGGCGCAGGGAAGGAAACATTGGTAGACGCTAACGGAATAACATTTGCTCCGCCAGTAGAAAGGAGCACTGAGCTGGCTCCAGATACGGCTGCCACGCCTGTGCCCTCGGGAACTGATGTATTGGCAGGAACTGGTAGGATAACATCTGATCCGCCAGTAGAAAGAAGTACTGATGTGGCTTCAGATACGGCTGCCACGCCCGTGCCCTCAGGGGCCGACGTATTGGCAGACGTTGGTGGAACAACGTTCGATGCGCCAGTAGAGAGGAGTACCGATGTGGCTCCAGATACGGCTGCCACGCCTGTGCCTTCGGGAATCGATGTATTAACAGGAACTGGTAGAATAACGTTTGATCCACCAGTAAAAAGAAGCACTGATGTAGCTTCAGATACGGTTGCTACGCCCGTGCCTTCGGGAACCGATGTATTAACAGGAACTGGTAGAATAACATTTGCTCCGCCAGTAGAGAGGAGCACTACGCCGGCTCCAGATACGGTTGCCACGCCTGTGCCTTCGGGAACTGATGTATTGGCAGGAACTGGTAGAATAACGTCTGATCCGCCAGTAGAAAGGAGCACTGATGTGGCTTCAGATACGACTGCCACGCCCGTGCCCTCAGGGACTGATGTATTGACAGGAACTGGTAGAATAATGTTTGATCCGCCAGTAGAAAGAAGCACTGATGTGGCTCCGGAGATAGATGCAACTCCCGTACCCTCAGAGACCGATGAATTGGCATTGAAGACGGGGGTCTCACTCGCGGAAGCAGCAGCAGGAGGTGAGCCCACACCAAATCCTCCCAAAGCTGACGTTACAGCAGTGCCGCCAGACACAGTGAAATTCTGAGCACCTGCCACTGGACTCACACCTGAACCCGTGTCATTCGCAGGCGCGAAAGGCGAACTTGTGCCTGTCGGAAGCGGAGCGTTTGGTGCCAATGAAGGGGGAAGCTCTGTGCCGTTGATGCTAATGGGAACAGGGCCAAAGGATCCAGCACCTCCGGCGGACGAGACCACGTACGCGCTTCCCGCCGAAGTGAATTGTGCAACACCAGCGGAAGCTACTCCACTTCCAATAAGCGCGGTGTCGTTCACCCTATTGATGGGTGCATTAGCAGATTCGACAGGACTGGTTCCAGTCCCAACGGGAGGCAGTATGACCAATTCACCACCAGTCGAATTCGATGTAGACGTCGCCTCCGACACAGTCAGCTGTGCAGCTCCTGAGGTTCCCGCGACTGTGGTGGAGTTGGCTGGCAAACTTGCTGCTGCAGAGCTAGTTGGCGGACCATATCCAGGCTGAGGAGGGAGGACAAACACCGAGCTTGAAATTTGCGCGACGCTTTGCAACCCTCCAGAAGAAGAAGCATTAGAGCTGGCCACAGTACTCGAAACGGTGCCTTCGGAACTCCCGTTAGTCGGGGAAGGGGGAATGACGCCTGAGCCTCCGGTATCCAATCCTACTGAAACGCCACCAGCAATGCTGAAGCCATTACCACCAGATGATTGTGCGACACCTGATTGGTCACCGCCTCCAGCAGTAGCATTCAACGTCAATGTGGCTTCTGAGATGGCGAAGGCAGTGCTGGCCGCAGACAGAGCACTAGTTGAGTTTGATGAAATGGGACTTCCAGGAATAACGCCACCACCTCCTACAGAGAAGAACGTAGCTGTGTCACCGGAGACGATCACTGAGGCGGAGCCTTGCGAACCGGTCCCGGCGAGAACAACCGACGTTTGATTAGCAAAACTGGGCGAAGCGAGCGTGCCTGATGCTACGGAGGTCCGTGACGGAATTTCATTTACACCTGCGCCTGCTGTAGCGTTTGATGCTGCCGTGGCGAAAACCGTCGTGAAAGCTGCGTTACCACCGGTACCCAGCGCCTGAACTGGTGTGGGGAATATCACTCCTGCACCGCCAGTGCGGCTGAATGTTGATGTGCCAGAGATAATCGTGGTGGTACCATTCTCAACGATAGTAGTAACATCAACGTAAACTGATGTCAGATTTGCAACCGGTTGTGGTACAACGATCGTCCTAGGTGTATTTTTGACGGTGCAGGTCCAGGAAGTGGCATATGCTGCCCACCATGCGCTAGAAGAAGCGTATACCTCGAACCAACTGTAGTGATAAGCTCCAGCTGCATCCGTAAAGCCGCTAGACCAGAAGGTCTTGAAGACTCCGCCTGTCGCCGATCGAGTGATCAGGCCCGGTGTCGACAACGAAAATCCTTCGGTAATGACATTGCCTATAAGCTGTGCGGTGTCTACCGTGGTATTTCCCGGACCGTTGACTAGGTCAACGGACGTGCATTTGTCACTCTTAGATGATACTTCCGTTAAAAGAACAGTAACACTTCCAGGTTGACGCGCGAAATTTGTCGCTGCTCCGTACAGGAAGCACTGCCCATCGGATGCACCCGGATTGGGCACGAACGAGGCCGATTGGCAAAGTTGTTTTTGCGCGACGTTGTTTACAAGCGAACAATGAGCAGCGCAAGCTGTTTGATTAGCAACACTCTGGATGCCAGCTAAAGGATTAGAATCAGCTATAGCAGTGTCACACAAAACGGAGTATTCAAATCGTAAATCACCAACAATGAACTGAGGACTCAGTCCGTTGGCCTTCGCATCCGGTGTACCATCTTTTGGACATTCGAAAGGGATTCCAATTACAACAGGCGCTGAGGATCCTGCTGATGCCGAAGGAGGGGATATGGGCAAGACTGAACCACTGGCGACTATGCTGATAGATGCAGGACTCGTTATGGACGCAGGCACCCTCACCGCGCTTATACCGTTTGCGGCAAGTGTGTCCGAAGAAGCAAGGCCAGCGGAGCCAACTTGATATGTGGTTTCTTTGGAGCCGGGAGTGACGGTTGTAGTTGCGATAAAAGTCTTAGTTTGAAATTTCGTCAGTATGCGCAACACATTCCTTCCCACAGTCTTATGCTGAAGTGGCATGAGCCAGTGTTGAGTCTGGGGCTTGTCAAACATACCTGATTCACGATCGTGTTGGTGACCGTGATTGTCGAAAGTGGCGCGACCGTCTCACACGAACAGGCGTGCCCGAAACCTGACAAGGCCTCTTCCTGCTTTCTGTTCGGTGTTGCCGCCGCCAACGCCGCGGCATCAGCCCCATTTGCAATGACATCAGACATGATTGCGTTCGCAACGGCGAATTGAGCAGCAGCATTAGCATCTCGTCGCAAGACAGCGCCAGGGGTAATGGTTGCGGTCTCAGTGACTGTTCGTGTGGTAGATATCTGGACGATTTGTGTTGATGTAGCTGTTCTACTTGTGATGACGCTGAAGATGTGTCAATCATGTTCAGCGTGACTAAAGCAAACGACTTACACGGGGACAGTGGTCGAGATTGTAACGGTTGCTGGGGGAATGTCCAACAGATTATTGCACAGTGTTTGTACAGCAGTAGAAGGTGCGGCATCCAAAATCACAAGATACAAGTCATCCGTGGGGCATTGCACGTCTGTAAAAGCTTCGTCTTCTTGCCTCTTGCCAAAGACTTTGTTGAGCGGCCATCGTTGTAGGATACCTTGGAGCTTCGACTGCTCGTGGGCAACAACAAGGTTAGGCTCGGCCTCGGAATCATGTTGGGTTACTCGGGCTCCAATCTGTGTGGAAAACGAGAGGACAACGGCCGAAGCCAACAACGAAGGAGAGATGTACATGATGGAGCACTCGAGCGAGTGAGAGATGCTCCGATCAATCAACAACAACAAAGATGCCGTGGGGGCTCCTGAGAGGAGATGACAGGCTAGGACCTACGTACAGTACCTTTATAAGTGGCAACAACGTCAAGACACGAGATGCAGGGGCGTGTGTGCCATCCTGACAGCCATCGAGATTATTCCCACGTTAGAATGCGCCTTGCAGACGGGATACGAGGTACAAATTTGGCTAGGACCCATAGGCTGGAATTGTTTCGCGTGCGGCGTGACTCGCAAAGTGACCTTGGGTGGAACCAGGCGTGAGAATGTTTGCGGACGCAGAGTCAATACTGATAGCCTCGGATTGGGAGAGGGTGTGCAGGGTGCTTGGCGGCCATGATGCCTTTCTGAGTGGGCTGGAATGTCGGGGGAGGCCCGCCAAGACTCCTTGCCCACGCATGTCGCAGCATATCCCACACGAAGGACTGCCTAATCGAGAAGTGTTGAGGATATGCGAAGGGAGAGCGCGTCGAAACACGCAGACGCGCCACTGAGGCCCAGCGACAGAAGGGGCAAGGGAAGTCAGGGCTGCGGCACCGGGGGGCAGAGCCTGGATATTGAATGACTTGATCTGGAGGACGTGAGGACATGAGGAGACAGACAGAGGTGCGCAGAGGAAGGCGTGGTGCGAGACGCACTCTCCCTCGGGGCGAGCAGCGGTGTCGTCGACGTCATGGCGCTGGGGACGGGGCCTGGAATGAGCATGCGTGGAGGAGGGTGTTTCAGAGCAGACATGAGCAGCGGAGGGTGATGGTGGTGAGGAGCGTGAGGCTGATGGCGGGGACGAATGACGCGCCCTCGGAGGTCGGCGCCGACGCCCGCGCGCACTGGCAGGAACGACCAACGAGCGCACCACGCCAACCTCACCCATTGCCCGCCCAGCATGCCCCAGCCGCCACGCCGCGGGCTGTAGTCGCTTCCGGTCGCATCCATTGCCCATTGCCCATTGCCTTCACCGCCGCCCTGCCACACCATTCCATGGGCATCTGCTCGTCGTGCCTGGGCCTCGCCCGCCGGCCCTCGGACGCTGAGGTGAGTGTGCTGCTTTTGCTCGCGCGCGCATAGCCGACCTGTCTCGCCTCTGCACCCCATGGCTAACGCATATCTGCCCGCCCTTGCAGCGTTCTGACAGCTCGCATCTCCTGGGAGACCCTTACCAGCCGCACTATGGCAGCATCAACCAGCCCAGCGCCCACAGCCTGCCCCAGCCCGACCCCGAAGAGATCAGGAGGCAGCGAGACGCGTTGGAGCGCATCTGCGCCCAGACGTCTGAGTGAGTCCCCGCCGCACCTCCTCCGCACCGCCCGCGCTCATCGCTCATCCCTTGTTTAGCAAGTTGATCCACGTCTCTCAAGCCGCCTACGCCGACGACAACCACCAATCCGAGTACCTGCGGCTCTTCAACGAGCGTTTCCCGCCCACCAAGACCCCGAGCCGCCCTACCTCCGCAGATGCCGACCGTGACGAAGACGAGGCCACCTGGCTGGGCAACGTCGTCGGTAGCTCCAACGACGCCCAGGGCAGCTGGGACCGTGTCGAGCCCATTGAATCCGGAGCCCTCACCATCCACTTCGGCGAGGCCCTGAGCGACAGGAAACGGTAACGTCCTTTGTGTCGCCCACCATCTGCGCTTGGACAAGGCTTGTCGCACGCCGCTATTGCTTGTTTTACTGTGCCTGTCCCTCTGATACCCATCCCCATTTCCTTAACCTGACCAAACATGTCTTGTCTTGGGCCTTCATTTCCTCTGTCGCATCTGCATCAAGTAATTTCGACTTACTACGCCAATACAATCCCATAATATCTTCGTAATTTTGTCTATGCGCTGTGTGCACCCACACTCACGTCACCTCATCATTTCTCTAATTGTCTACCAATACGTTTTCATTGGCTGACAAGCACCTTTCCAAAATGATGCACACTAGTTGTTTAATTGCAATGTACACAGACATCGGATTGGTCGCGTCTATCCGGACCACGTCTTATGGCCTACGGATTCGATAGCAAACACATAGCACGCACCAACCATGATAAAACCCGACAATCATTGCAAACTGCACAACGTAACGCCGTGCCATTAGTACTGAAGAGAATGAAAAACTTCAACTGCTCCATACATGCCGACGAAACCCTCATTGAACGCAAGACAATCACCCACACTGGCTAGGCGTTCTAGAACCAGCTCGTGTGCCACAACTTTAATGGCGTTTGTGCAATGTAACAACACTCAAGCTTCCCTTTCGTTTCTGTTGTTCATCAGCATGCACTCCATGATAGGGATGCGATCATCCTACCGAAACGAATCCCCTAATTCGTCAATGGTGCAAAGCTCTCCCTAAGACCTTGCAGACGATCCTGAGAATCAACTGCCAAAATATCGACCTCCGCTTCGAACTCCATCAACTTGTTAGCGGCCCGCGTCTGAACAAGACCAACGACTTCCTGCTGCTGCGCATTTGTAAGGTGTTCAAGCGCAAGATCTAGGCCTGGCTTGGACATAGCCCTAAATCCCACCGGCATAGATTTGATTATCTCATTTCCAAACCTGCGAGCAGCTCCCCTCATGTCGGAGACCAGCTCGTTGCGTTGTTCCTCGTCCAAGGTCAAGTTATGATGCAGGTTGCGTGCTTCGCTATCAACGAGATCACGGAGATTGCCGGCAGCTTGGTTGGCAGCAGGAGTAGGTGTCTACGTGTAGTCAGTACGGATTCAATGCCTGCGCGCTATTACTTACGATTGCAGGCACTGGAGACGGCCAAGCATATCGTTCAGCAAGGTTTTTTCTTACCTTCTGCCTCACTTCCTCCATGAACTCCTCGCCGGTCTTGCGAGGTCTGCCGCTGCGAGCAATAGCCATTGGAGTTTTTGGTGGTTGACTACCGCGAGTGGGCATGTTTCGGTGCAAACCCGATTGCCCTTCGACTCGATCAGCCGGAAAACCAGGATCGTTTACGATATCTGCGCTAAATTTGTCCTTGATAATTGCGGGGTGCTGCGACGGACGGATGCCACGCACGTTCTCGAGGTTGTTATAGGGCTTAGTCTGGAGATCGGTTTTCTCCATCGGCGACATGTCCCACTCAGCGGGAAGAGGCGTTGGTGTCTGCGTTCGCTCCATACGTGCTCGCTTGTTTGGAAACTCAGCGCTTGCGGCCGACGGAACGTCTTTATAGGTGAGGCGGCGTTTGTTACCAGCCAAGCCAAGCGGCGAGAGCTGGTCAAGCATTTGCAATTCTCCGTCGTCATCATCATCGTCGTCTAAGTCCTCTTCAAACTCCGCTAAGGACCTGTACGTCTTCACCTTGCGCTTGTGTCTCGTGCGCTCGCTGCTCGCCGGGGGAGTAACCACTTCTCGAGCTTCAGCCGTGGAGTTGACAACCTCTTTCTTCGCCGATGCCTCCCCAATCTGCTCGTCTTTAATCTTCATCAGCACCTCCTCGGCTTCCGTATCTTTGACTTGCGCTAGTGCTCCTAGTGGGTGAAGTACACGGCGGCGCGCCGTTGATGTTGACGGCGTTGCAGTCATGAGATTGCCATGCGCCAAAGATCGACCTTTCTGCTCGCGCTCAACCTGGCACGGCCGGCAGATTTGCCATGTACAACCTTTGCAGCGGCGCATCTCGTCGGTCCCATTACGTTTATCGCATATAGAACACTTCGCTGTATGAATCTTGATCAAAGCGAAGTCGGCCGAGTCATCGCTGCACCGCGCGCGTGTAGATGTGGAAGAGCCCGGTGTGACTGACTTGAACCGGGTTACTTGAAGGGGTGTTTCGGGAGTAGACTTGGTGGGAGAGGACATGTTAGGTAGTAGTTGCCTCTGATACAGAGACTAATACAAACGAACAGACGTGGACAGTATGCTGTGCAATGCCCCCGGGGAGAAGGTGTGACACTCCGAAGTACGCGTTTGTTGATAATGTGGAGCGCTTCTTATCAAAAAAGTTTTTGAACTTCGGTTGAAGAATCGATCGCGGTGAGTAAGGAGGAATGGCCTCTGAAGTGGTCGAGCGAGGGTGTGGGCGCGCTACGAGACGCTCGTGCTTGCTGCGTTTGTATCTGCAGTAGCGCAAGTGGTTGGTGGTTGGGGTGACGCAGAGTTGGCGGTGATCGGACGAGCTTGTTGGCTGAACAACGGGTGATAGGTGTCGGGGTTTCTCGAACGTCGTGAGGTCGAGGGTCAAGCAATATAGCGATGAATCGAGGTGAGTAAGGCGACAGCGGAGGTGAACGTGAATTGGTGTGTGAGAGTGATGTTGGGTTTGTCACACGCAATCTGATTAAGGTTCTTAAGTCAATGCTATTGTTTTCATGAGGTGACAATTATACCACTATACGTGATGTTCTGGCAGCTGATTATGCTGTCGACTACGGTTATTGTCGGTCAGGAGCAGGACGTTGGATGAAGCGGTATATCGCCGGGCGCCCGTGCCTCCTCACAGAGCGCTTTTCGTCCGCGGAGAAGCAAATCGATGAATCAAAATGACAGCTTAGTAGCGACAGTTCAACTAGCGAGCGAGCGGATAAGAAGGATTATATAGCGGCAGTACAGGAGGCTTTGCAAAGCGTAAACGAAGGAATGCAGCCAAGCTGGAAGGCCGGCCATTCACAGATGTCCTCAATTGCGGCTCTGCTTGCTGCGACATGTAAACGAAGGGGTCAAATGCACATCATAACATACATTCACAGTACACATGGAAGCCCAAATTTATAGGAATGATGTGACCGAATATAGCCATCTCAGAGGCTGGGCACAGATCACTATCGTCGATATTGGAAACACATAGGCGTTTAAATGCAAGAGGTCCCTTGATGTCCGTCGCGGGACCAACATCCCGTTCTTATGCTGGCAGCGAAAAGCTTTCACGCCACCATATACACGACGTGCGATATAGATAGTCCTTGCTCTGCAATGCCCCTCGATCGCACTGAGCAAACGTCAGGTCGCTTGGCACCGATAGTTACTTGTGTAGTACCACGAGCGAGTCACACCGTAAGGATGGCACAAAAAAAAAGGAGATAAATGAGTCTTGCCGCTGGTGCGTATTTGCTTTGAACTCCAGTGTATAATTCATCGAGGAAACCCACGAGTATGTGACAACTTGTTGTAGGCTGTCAATAAACTAAGGTCATTTGTGACCTAGTGAAGTGTAAACAGAATCGTGGTATATTCTGGTGCCATTTAGATGACTAGGAGAGGTATAAACGAAATTGAAAGAAAGCGTGGAGTAGGGGACAAGAGGGGCTATGGGCTGCGGCTCAAGTGCTTCGTTAGATCATTGTGTTCGTTAGATAAAATGCAGCCATAGACTTCGCGTTTGGGCTTCGCGAAGATGCTAGATTCAGAACATCATATTTCCTTATACTTGAATGCGGGTGCGGAAAAGCAAACGGTCGCAGTTTGGGGTAGAGGGTGAAGCGATAGTAGATCCTATCTTAACACGATCGCGTGGACTCTCTGTGTATAATATGGACAAATGTTCAGTCACGAGTTACATGGTTTGCCTTTTGCACCCTCATACTTTTGACCATATACTGTTGATTTGTTAGACTGAATCTTCAACCTTTGAACCTGTAGGCGAACGTTACACGCCATGCTTGTTCATGATCTACGAATACACTAAAATTGACCTCGGTTTCAACTACCTGGTATCCTGGCCAACGGTCGAGGTCTATGGTCGACTCATAAAGCAATATTGGTGTGTCTAGAAGCTCGTCGCGGGCATTGTGGTCCTAGATGCTAGGTAGTTATGTCTAGGCACTGCCCGTTGTTTGGGATTATTTGTAAGGCTTTGTAGCCGATTTACTACATTTGCAAATCGGTAAAGTACCTTCGACTACGATAGGCTATCTATGCAATTCAATGACTCATCCACCTGAACCCTTCGGTGCATCATGTTGGTAATAAGTGGCTACACAGCATCACGTGAAACAGGGGCTAAGCCGCTTCCAGACATCGAGTCAGCTATCAGGCAGCAAAGACTGACCGCAACACCATCCCGTAGTCTCCAAAAACCTTCTCGTCATACTTTTGCCTTCCCTCCTACGAAATCACTGATACGGACGCAGGCTGCTGACCGGCCTCTTGAATCATCCCGACTCACCAATCATTGACTCATGGCGAGGTCATCTGACTTCAGCCCATTGTCTACGACGCTTTGCACAGCGGCGCACTATGTCAGGATTCATCAGCTACGAGCACTTCCTAGGAGGTCTGGTTGTGGGTCTGAATTGATGATGAGGGGCCAAACCCCAGACCCAGCCATGTGGCTGAAAGCACGGATAGGGTCAGTGGAGCGGTGAGTGAGATTGGCACTTTGCTATTGTCAGCTAGCACGTTCACAAAGGACCGTTGGTATCGCGCGCAAGTTCACGATGTTGATGAACAAAGACACAGGCAACAGTTGCCTGCGCAATGTTTGTGCGCCGACTAGCAATATTCTCACTATGAATTTTCTTTCTACATGTTTTCGCAAACGTTTCCTCATGACATGCTCAGCTATCCTGCTTCTTTCGGTCGCATTCACCTGCATCGTACCTCACCGACCCTCTAGTGCTATTACTCGTACTCGCCGAGCGTAGGCGCAGTCAAAACGCCACATGTGGCGCATGCATGTTTCGCGCCACAGAAAATTCATAACAACGTCCAACGGCCGCCAACTAGGCCTCACGAAGTGAATGGGTCGTCGGTAAACCCCGGTTCCTTCTGAACGATAAAAACCCCCAGCGCGGAATCGAAGCAGGTCATTATCCATCGTTCCCTTGCTTCAGCGACCGGTTGGTGTTACCCAGGGCTGCGCAGAAGAATTTCGGAACAACAACAAGAGAAGGATCGACAACCAAATCATCAGCATGGCGAGCCCACGGGGTAGCGCCGCTCAATACTCCGTGATGGTACTGTTAGACTACATGCAGGCACCCTGCGTGGGCCTCTACTTTCTCGCCGCGACAGGTTTTGGCATGTGCGTGCTGCAGAAGTCGAAACCTGTACCATTCAAGCGGAGACGCCTTACAATCGCATTAGCATTTTCCCTACTGGCCGGTTATGTTGCAGAATTGATCTATTACTCCAGCCGATCACTTGCGGACCTGCAATACACGGCTCCACAAGATGCAGCTATTCGAGGTCTAGGATCGATACTAGTCTGGATACCGCTCACTTCCTCGATCGTCACTGGCAAAACATTCATCTGGCATCCTTACTTTGGAAGCTTCGTCATTCAGTTTGTCGTTGAAACAATAGTTTGCCTGTTACGTGGCTTCTCTCTTCCACTCAACGATCGATATAACAGTATTCCTTTGGGTATTAGCGCAGCGAGAGCACTGATTTCTCTCGTTATCTTGGTCGATGCGTTCTTGATTCTAGTATCGGTCAAAGGCGAGAAGGGTTCAGATGAGGAAGAACAAGCTCTACTTGGAGCACAAGCGAACGGGTCTGCTACATCCAACGGCTCCACAACAGCCAACGGCCATGCGGGATACGGTGCAATCGAACAGACTTCACCAGATGACAGCGAAGATGAGGAAGCACCGAGTGCGCACGACAAGGAAATCAAAGAACAGCAGGCAAAGCGACTTGAAGAGCAGGGCGGCTGGTTTGGTTACCTCAAGAGCTTTATGATCTTCCTGCCCTATCTATGGCCAAAGGATGACTGGAGAATCATGCTCGCCCTGTTTTTACGACTTGTCCACCTAGTCCAAGCACGAGTACTTAATTTACTCGAACCTCGACAGCTCGGTATCATAACCAACAAGATCACCCAAGGCGCGCACGAGATGCCCTGGACCGACATTGGCCTGTGGACGCTGTATCGCTGGATCAATAGTTACAGCGGTCTGGGGATAATCGACAACTTTGCTGAGACATACATTGGCAACCAAGCTTTCGAAAGAATAACCATCCTTGCCTACAAGCACCTCATGAGTCTTTCCATGGACTTTCACACTTCTAAAGACTCCGGCGAGGTATTGAAGGCCGTGGAGCAAGCATCGTCCCTCAATTCACTCATAGAGTTGGTTCTGTTCGAGGTCTTCCCAATTCTTGTCGATCTTGTTGTCGCGATGTACTACGTCACTCACCTCTTTGACGCCTACATGGCGTTCCTCGTCTTGTTCATGGGACTCGCATATATATGGCTAGGACTCTATTTCACGACATGGTCACAGGCCCGACGAAGAGTGTATGTTGCGAAGCAGCGCACGGAGAACACCACAGTCAACGAAACGGTGCACAACTGGCAGACGGTTGCATACTTCAACAGAGCACCCTACGAAACCGAGCGATATCGCTCTAACATACGAAGCACCATCATGGCTCATTATGCATACTACTTCCGTTCTGTAGGTGGTCATGCCGCCCAGGACCTGTTGATGACGTTCGGATTTACGGCGTGCTGCATCTTCGCCATCCATCAAATCATATATGGGGGCAAGCCAGTAGGAAACCTCATCACCTTCATCATGTACTGGAGCACCATGATGAGCCCCTTGTATATGATGTCTTACAGCTACCGTCACATCTCCAGCAGTCTCATCGATGCAGAACGCCTCCTCCAGCTCCTCAACACAAAGCCTACGGTCTCAGACCGTGAAGGTGCACAGGACCTCGTCGTTGACGCTGGAAAGGTCGAATTCAAGAATGTAGATTTCGCGTATGACGCACGCAAGCAGATCATCAAGAATGTGGAGTTCACGGTGGAGGGTGGTAAAACCGTAGCCTTCGTCGGCGAGACCGGAGGAGGAAAGTCGACGATGCTGAAACTGCTCTTCCGCTTCTACGACGTTACGAATGGTTCTGTCATGATTGATGGACAGGATCTGCGCTCGGTGACTCTGTCCAGCATCCGCGACTCTATCGGCCTTGTACCACAGGATCCTGCGCTATTCAACCAGACGATACGCCAGAATGTGCGTTACGCGAAGCTCGATGCCACGGATGCTGAGATCGAAGATGCCTGCCGCGCGGCCGCTATCCACGACGACATCGCCTCTTTCCCCGACGGCTACAACTCCAAAGTCGGCGAACGCGGAGTGCGTCTCTCTGGCGGTCAGCTCCAACGTATCGCCATTGCGCGGGTGCTGCTCAAGAATCCTAAGATCGTCATGCTCGACGAGGCCACGTCGGCCATCGACTCTGCCATCGAGGCCCAGATCCAGGAAGCGTTTAGGAAGCTGAGCAAAGGCCGCACGACGTTTGTCATTGCGCACCGCTTGAGCACGATCGTGGATGCAGATTGTATCCTGGTCGTGGAGAAGGGTGAGATAATCGAGAGAGGGACGCACGCCGAGCTGATTGCGCGGAGCGGCAAGTATTGGGAGCTGTGGAGTAAGCAGACAGCTGGAAACGCATCTGCGGCAGCAAGTACGAAGGAAGAGATTCTCATTGACGTTACGGCGCCGGATGAGGAAGGTGCTAAGGCGTCGGGAAGGAGTGAAGGAGAAAGTGCAGTGGAGAGGCGACGATGAATACGAGGTTCAGGTAAAGTGACCAAATTATGATTAGGCGTATATTTCCTTGACTTCGGTCACTCTAGATTGCATTTGGGTTTGGGGGCATTGTATCAGATACGCATCGAAAGGAACCATGACTATTAATACCAGCGCATAGGACATGAAAGCCTACGTTTGTAGATGAGGACAAGGCGTCATAGAAGAATAATTGAAAAGACAAGAACTGTGTTAGACAGTTCGGTTGAAATGATTTCAGAATGAACTTGCAAATGGAATTGAGTTCTGGTCACGCAAAGATGAACGGATGCATGGCAGATGAGATTTCAATAGTGCAGGACTCCCACCTTTGATGCCACAATGATCCTCGTTCCTGCAGCGGTGAGCTCGCCTGGATGTTGGTCGCTTGCAAAGCGTCTATTTTGCTTTCTAGCGAGGTAGAATAGTCTCGATTGGATCAAAATCCTAACGAAGTCCTTCAGCCAAATGAAGTGTTGCGATTCTTGGAACTTGCAGGGGATAGGGCAAGAAGGCTGCCAGACCGCGACGCATCAAATGTAATGGAAACTGAGAGGAAGCAATCTCGTACGAGCAACGGGAGGCATACTGTAGCTCTGGTACCAAAGAAGATCAATATCTGCGAGGTCTTCCAGAAACGTTAGCGCCTTGATATTCTGTTGGGTACCTGGGCGGCTTCCAGGCTGCGGTTCAGCGCTCTGATTGGCTGACCCGATGCCGGGTAGCAAACGTCTTACGCCTCGCGAAACGCTACTATTGCGCGAATTGTCGAGGGCTTGACGCTGGTAGTATAGAGTGTAGCCATGGGAGTTCTAGCCATATGGCAACCTGAGTGTGTAATTGGTAGGCGACAGGGGGTGACGAGCGCGAAGCTGCGGGCACGTGCTCTTATTTGGCGCAGCTATAGCGCTAACCTACAGATACGGGCGACTCCACATTCGAATCGAGAAAGCCATGCAGACGAGGTATTACAACCCGCTGAATTGAATTTCGGTTGATTTGACCCTGAACGCTGCCTTTGCAGTCGATAGTTCCGCATCGGGGAATGCAGCGTCAAAAAAAAACAAAAACAATGCAAAAAGGAGGGGCACCCGCGCGGCTGGCAGAATCGTTCCACACTGGACTTGGACACCATGCCGACGACAGTGTTGTTCAGGTGCTATGAGGGGGGATGAGAGAAAGTAATGATGTTCCAGGAATCATGGCTGAAATCCTGGGTTTGAGAATGGTCTTGTTCGTATGGCATTCTCCACAAGAAATCAGAGGGCAAGACTGGTGATCAGGCCACAAGGTGTAAGGCTGGTGCCGATTCAGGGCTTCGCCGATGTCTTGCATCGATACGGCTGCACACAAGGGACGGGAACGGGTCGAGGCGAGACGAGCTCAAGGAGGAATAGTCGAAGCGGGTAAGAGCGTGAGAAGCGGTAAAGGCGCGCATGATTCGCTGGACGATAGCCCTCCGCATCGCCGAGAGTCGCAGAAATTACGCTGTCGCCGGGCTCGAGGCAAGGGAAGATGAGAAGGGGAACGGGCAATGGGAGCAGAGAAGCTGGAGGCAGCTCTGGCGCTCCTATTGGCTGATGGGTTGCCTTACCTGTCCCAGGTATGCGCATACACAATCTCTCCTGCCCAATACATGTTGTCTCGAGCATCTGGGCTGGGCAATGGCCCTACGCCATGGCATGCCCTGAGAGCAGCTTCTCCACCTCTTCTACACGTCTTGGGGTCTCATTGGCTCCCGCGTGCAGCCCTGGGCTTCTACATTCCCTGTCGGACCCGTCCGGCCCAGAGTTAAGCGTCGTACACGAGCGTTAAGTCTGCGGGCAAGGATAAGCGCCTGACCTGCTCGCCGTGTGGTGGGATGGGAGGCGGTATGACTTCAAAATGTGAGGGGTGCCCGCACCTGGAGCCGGCACAACCAGGAGGGAGACGTCCAAGGGACAGACGACGAGGCGACCACGCGACCGATGGGGGTTTCCGGCGGGGTGCTGTACTGTTACGAAGGACTGCAGCAACGGCGACCCTGAGGCAGGCCACTCAGAGACCGCCACGTAGGATGGGCTCTGGACACAGATTTTGCCGGCCGGAGTGGATATGATATGGTGCGTATGCCCGTCCATTTCGGATGGCGGCCACGGCTCGACACTGACGCGGCGAAGGAGGAGGGACGAGGTGCGGCGGGCACGAGAATCACCAGGCGACACAAGCGACACGACGGCCCCACGACGCTCCGCAGGCCTCGCCGGCCAGACGACGACGCGCGCGAGACGGGCACGGCGCTGCCTCGCCGGCACACGGGCGGCCCTGGGCGCTCCCACGTCGCCGTCGAGGCGCCGTCGTCGTCGCGCGCCGGGCAGCACACGCGGACGGGCCCGTGGGC
>JACVRA010000179.1:0-267190 GCA_019828545.1 Paracamarosporium sp. OC-R06-R3 | reverse complement strand
TGGTGTTGGCGCATGACTGGTTAAACACGTTAACGCAAGTGCAGCTCACGATGCCGTCCCGCTGCCGCTCCGTATGGTCTCCGTGCTTTGTTACCTCTTCTGGATGCCGACTGCGATTGCTAAGCCCTTGCAACGTTCGGCAAAGATCTCATAAGACTGATAAATACATGAGCAGCGCTTCCCAATATATCTGGCTCCTTGAGTAGATGTAAATCACCGAGTCCTACGAAGTAAAGCAGCCTCGCAAAAGTAGATCGTCATGGCTTTCTCCTTAGGCATGTCTTTTCACGAGGGCGAGACGAAGATGCAAAAGCTCCTACACGTTCCGTACCTTGACAATCCTACGTCAACGATGCTTACGCCTCAGGCGGCTTTCCGACTCCAACAAGCGCCGTTGCTTGCCATCGGCACACTGGATTCGCAGGATCGACCATGGACTTCATTGTGGGGTGGAAATCAAGGCTTTTCGGAAATGTTAGGAGGTGGTATCATTGGAACGCGCACAATTATCGATGCGGCCCACGATCCTGTTGTTCATGCCTTGTTAGGCCAAGAAGGAAAAGGAGAAATGATTCCAGGCAAGGAGAAGATGGTAGCCGGACTAACAATCGACCTCATGGAAAGGAAAAGAGTGAAGATCTTTGGCCGCATGATAGCCGGATGTATCAATGAGGTGAATGTTGAAGTCGAAGGGAACTACGCAAGGCCAGCGGGGATGCCTGAGAAGCAAGACCAAGTACAGCTAATCACGAAGATTGAGCAAAGTCTGGGGAACTGCCCTAAATATCTGAATCAATACCACATCCAGCCTGCATTGGTCACGTCGACTCTTCTCTCGCAATCCGAAAGTCTTTCGGAAGAGGCTAAAGCGCTGATCTTGAAGTCAGATATGTTCTTCCTTACGACAAGCGTATCCGAAGACATGGATACAAATCACAGAGGAGGGCCTGCGGGCTTTGTGCGCATCATCTCTGACAACGAGATTGCGTACCCAGAGTATTCCGGTAATCGCTTGTACCAATCACTTGGCAACTTACTCGTTAACCCAAAGATTGGCATTACTTTTCCGGACTATGAATCGGGTGATGTGGTCTACATAACTGGAACTACCGAAGTGTTAGTTGGTAGTGACGCGGCTGCGCTGTTACCTGGGAGTAATCTAGCCGTGAAGATTAAAATTGGAGAGGCGCGTCACGTCAAACAAGGTCTTCCGCTTCGCGGGACCCGAAAGATTCCGTCACCCTACAATCCACTGGTTCGGATGCTGGCTTCTGAAGGTAACTTGAAGGCTTCAGTTTTAGCTACACGGAAGATGGCCCGACTTATCAAGAAGGTCCGAATAAGTCCAAGAATCTCACGCTTCACATTTTCTGTTCCAGATGGATTGCATTATTCGCCCGGACAGTGGGTAGCCTTTGACTTCTCCCAAGATCTAGATTCTGGCTATTCACACATGCGCGATGACGACCCACGAAGTCTAAACGACGATTTTGTGCGAACCTTCACCATTTCGTCAACACCGTCTGCAGACGAGTTTCAGAAAGAGTTCGATATAACGATTAGAAATGTGGGCGTTGTGACAGGCTACTTATCCCGACAGAACGATCGCGCAGACTTCGAGATACCGATTGTGGGCATTGGTGGAGATTTTGTAATCGAACAGGCATCAGATGTCAAGCATACCACGCCATTTATCGCTGGTGGTGTTGGTATCACACCGCTGCTTGGCCAGCTTGGAAATTTGGATGTGCGACCCGATCGTTTAAAACTTTTGTGGACCACTCGGCTGGCAGACATTGATCTGGTTTTGGACACGTTGGAGACATATCCAGACCTCGCCAAATGTACGGAAGTGTTTTTTACTAGCAACATCGCAATACCTGATTCTGACGTCAAAATCGAAAAATTGCGGACCAAAGGAGTAAGGATTAGTATGAGAAGACTGGAAAAGGCGGACCTAGATATCCAAGGAGCGGGATCTTATTATCTGTGCGCCGGAGGCACGTTGCGAAAAGAGCTTTTGACTTGGTTGGAAGGAAAAGTTGTGATCTTTGAAAACTTTGATTATTGAACGAACATTAGCGTGTTGGAATTGGGGTGGAGACCAGTTGTGGTCATCCGTCGTTTCTGATTCAACCAATTTGGAATCATACAACCAGACATCACGCATCCTCTACACCATTATACATGTTGAGAAAAACAACAGAGGGTTCACGAGATAGCGATCCTGGATTGCCCACTGTCTCTACCACAAATCTAGACACTCAACATTATACAACCTTTCTGAGTGTTGCTAGAAATACTAAATAACTGCTCGGGCTCTATTGTGGTTTACATAGCTATTTGACTAGGGTCTCAGGATACTCGACCTATGCGTTATTTGAGGAGGATACTATGTGGATTTGGGGTTAGTCTGTACTAATGTTTGCGTCAGATTGCCCTAACCCTTGGTTGTGGCCGTAATTGAATCCAATTTTACGAGTACACAATGTACGGTTTTAGCAATCCTTTGATCATGATACAACAACAATACATCTGGCATTATGATGTGCACAATGTGCCAGTGACAACGTTCGTATAAGTTATCCGTCAAACTTTCACCTACAAAACATAACATGGTAGTCTATGATCACCAGACATTATTTCCGGTTACCAAATGGCTTACAGTACCTGTACAACAGACATGGATAAACTCGCTGCCCTGATAGCTAAAGCCTCTCTTGGCCATCGAGAAAAGCAGGATGTCGATAGTTCCTTTGAGGATGCATCCGAAAATTTGTTGTTAGATGAAACGATGGGCAAGGACACTGAAGTTGTGGATATATCGATTTCTCCAAACGTTTTTGAGCCAAAGCTGGAATCCAGGGACAACAACACGGTTGAGGAAATGGTAGACCGTCTGCTCAAATTTGCCTATGACGAGATTGAGTACCCTCTTCCATTCCAGGATGATCTTGACAAGATGTTCGCACTCTGTAAGATGATGTCGGACAAGATATTTGAGCGCTGCGAAGCAAAGTACACCGGTCTCACCCTTTTTGCTCCCAAGTCCCATGAATACTACCCTTACTGGCTACCAATCCATCCAGTCAACGAGCGTCATCTTCGTGTCGCCCACGAGGTGATTAAAGAGGTCGAGATGCACAAGTCCGCTCAGGAAGGCATTGGGAATGAGTTGGATTAGACACTTGAGACCTCAAATCTCCTTAATCTAGGCAATGCAAATTAAACTATTTCTCACGTACTTCCACGTGACTAAACTTCTCGATGCTGGTTCCATAGTAACACACACTTAGTCTAAGATAAAGTAAGAAAGGAGCATTGATTCTTGATTCAGTACTTAGTGTATTCATTTGTACTGGGTAACGGCAACGGGTATAGAAATGGGCCGTGACCAAGTGATAATGTTAGTTGGGGTAGGCACGTCCCAAATTTCATCGTTCGTAGCCGTGTCTATGCCAGCGGTTTGTTCTCATCATAATCCAATGCACTCACTAAAAGAGATTTAGATGGACAGTACAATGAAGGGCTATCCAAGTAGCGATGTGTCGATAGCCGCGGTCGTCTGCAATGTGCCTAAACGGCTAAAGTGGCTCAACCCCACTATGATGGCGAATTCGGCGCTGCGCAACATCCGCGGAAAGTCATGATGCCACCAAGAATTGAGGTCTCTCTCGTTCAATGACCAGGGCAAGAACATTAACGAAGCAACAGCATGATATATCGCGTATAGAAGAAATCGGTCTCATATCAGTACGAACTTGATACCGAGCCACGGTCCTTAGAAAGGCTGGATTTCAGTGCTAGAGGTTTGTCAGAACCGCCGTTTACTCCTGCCGAGGAATGATCTACCGTACTATGTGAGTTCCGGGGAAAGAGAACGCCCCGGAAGCTTATTTACATCTATTCATCTAAATTGTAGCTAAATATGGCTAGTGTGCTTTGATCGATGGACGCCGTCCCGGGTTACCGGAAATTTTGATTTGAAGAACTGAATGTATAAAAGCCCCATGCGAATGGTTTGTCGGATAACAAATTGGCTTGGGCATGCCAATCTTGTAACCGAGAATTTGGCCGCTGTATCAAGCCCTTCATCATTCTTCAGAATGGCTATCGTATCCTCTATTGTTGCAGTCGCTGCTGGTCTCGTCGCATTGGCTCAGTCCAGGTCACTTAATAACCGAGGATTAGTAAATATATCTAATGCAAGAAGCTCCTTGAAACTAATATACCAAAACAATCTCAACGCGTCTGACGACAAGAACCATGTGGGAGCGCTCCTCCTCGACCCCACGTCTCACGCAAACGCTGCGGCTGCGTGCGCTTCTTTGACCGAGAAGCTTCTCCCTAAATCAACGCTTGAGAAGTACGAATCGGATTTCATTCATGCGCTTTCGTATCAGGATTACTCTGGACATATCAACACTGCGAGTGGCTTCTTTATCGAAAATGGGATTGTATCGATCAAAAGTGAACTCAGCTTCGAATCCCTTTCCGGGTATTCTCAGAAACAACTTCCCATTCTCTGTACACAATCTGCCAACAACGGCTCATCGAAAGCTGGCCCTGTTGACGGTAGCCAAATTGCGGTAGCTTCTGGAGGCAACACTTTCATTGGCTATCGCAATCAAAAGTCCTTTCGGTTCTTGGGTATCCCATATGCCGATACTCCGCAACGTTGGAAGTACTCTACTCTTTATTCTAAGAAAGGTCAGACCATCCAGGCTACAGCATATGGCTCGCAATGTGCGCAGGGTGGCTCTGGAAGTGAGGACTGTCTTTTCCTGAATATTCAGACTCCGTATATTCCCAAAGCCGGCTCCAAGAAGAACCTGCGCCCTGTAATGTTCTGGATTCACGGCGGTGGATTTACGGGTGGTAGCGGTGCAGACCCTCTATCGGACGGCGGCAACCTCGCCAGCAAGGAAGATATTGTAGTTGTCACGATCAACTATCGACTCTCGACCCTGGGTTTTCTCGCCATCCCTGGGACTGATATCTCTGGCAATTTTGGAATCGCTGATCAGATCCTTTCCCTGGACTGGGTGCGTGCTAATATCGCTTCTTTCGGTGGCGATCCCAAGCAAATCACTATTATCGGTGAGTCTGCGGGAGCTGGCTCAGTGCGCACGCTCCTAGGCTCTCCACAAGCAATCGGCAAATATCAAGGAGCAGTTGCAATGTCCAATCTAGGAGGCGGTGTAACGTTAGGATTGAACGGTGACTACGGAACCACATACTCGACGTACTACACGGTCGATCAATCATATGCGATGGCAGGTGCACAGATATTCTCGGCTGCAGGATGTAATGAAAGTGACCTTCCAACTCAAATCTCCTGCCTCAAGCAAGTAGACGCTCTGAAGCTTGTCTCCCTTCCCACTGTAGCCCGATACGTGGTTCAAGACGGCAAATATGTCAGCACTCCAAAGCTCATTGTCGCTACGCGCAATGCCAGCACTGCACACATCCCTGTTGTCTTTGGTGTGACACGCAACGACGGGGCCTCTTTTTCGACATACCCGAAGACTCTTATCTCGAGCCATTCTGAAGGTCTCCAAGCCGCATTGGGTATCAACTCGACATGGGCGCAGAAGATCATTGATTCGAAGCTCTTTCCTTTCTATGACACGGGAAACCTTACGCTGGACTCCTTCAACGTATCTCAGCGCGTAGCAACAGACAAGACCTTCCGCTGCGTCGACCAAGCCACTGTTTACGCTGGCAGCTCGACCCGCGCCTTTGAAAAAGCGTACTTCTATCAGATGGAACGCACTATCAATGGTTACGATCCTAACAATCTCGGCGGTCCCGCGAACAATAATCCAAATAACCCATACTTCCGATTTCACGGCGCGGATATGCCGTGGGTGTTTGGTACCCTCTCTACTATACGCGATGCTGCGGATTTATACAGTGTGCAATTAACAAGCAGCTACTTCGCCAGCTTCGTCAAAACCGGTAACCCAAATCCTGAATTAGGATATCTAAGAGTCAGAGGGTATGATAAAGTTGTTGATGCAATAAGGAGGACAGGTACTTGGGGCGAGGTCAGCAGAAATGCAGGGGAGATTCGGTTTTTGGATTATCCTAGCACAAAGGGAACGTTTGTAGATGTTGACCAGTGTAAGTGGCTTGGTTATGGATTAGACTATTATCTCAAAGGTGGAAAATGAGACGGTGAGAGCGTAAGCAATCGCTTATCTGAAGCATCTATTTTACAAAATAAACTTCACTGTATCCGGCATACTAGTCTCCCTCTAATGATTGGGGCGTTCTTTACACGATGAGTTCCGTTGATCAAGACACAAGTATCCGCGCTCTCAACTGCATGATCCCTCAGTAACCACTTCTGTAAGACTTCCGCGCTGATTACATACTAGATTTATCGATGGAGGTCGCAATCTCATAACAAAGGACAGGGGTAATGCAATAACTTGTCTCTGTGATATATGTTTTAAAATTGCCCACTAGCTGGGCTAGAGTGAGGCTACGAATGTACTGCTAAGAGCGGAAGATTGAATATAATATGACGTGAAGACAGCGATCCCGTCTACTTAACTGCCCGATATCGTAGCACCTTGCCTTATAACTAGCTTCGTGTTCCTTCTGACGGTCCGCGCCCTATTCAGTGAGAATGAGCCCGCGTCCACACCGTAGTCGTATTACAAAAACATTAGGTATGAGCTACGCTAGTGTCCCATGGTAAATTTCATTAGAGACTTAGATATGAGAATAACTGTACATGCATTAATTACGTTTACAGTTGCTGGGGTTCAGGCCATTGTCTTAGAGCTTTCAACAATGATCGAAGACAAAGACAACCAAGAACCCTTGATTATTATAAAATACCTGTTAAGTACACACATAGTGATTTCATTTTGAGATATGATGTAAGGTGTAAATTCGTCTAGCCCCACAAGCTATACTAGTAGGCTGTGGCTGGGATTGCGTTAATCAATAAGCAAAATTGGTGTTTTGAATAAGCCTTCAACACAATATTAATCAAGAAGTTAGGGTTTGTGCAAACGCAAATCGCCTTTGCCATCGGGTTGTGACCTCACCGCTCGCCTGGGCAACGACGTATCTGGCAGGCACGCCATGGCACGTGCACTCACTCACTACTTCACCCTCACCAAGTACAATAGAAATGAATAAGGCCCTCGTATTCGACTTGGCACACGCTAAGTATTGTTCACTTTAACCTGAGCCGCCGCCTCGACGCCGCTCTTCTTACTTTGACCATCACGGCACTTTTCGCGTATCTGACTCTAAGCTCTGCTCCAACGCGCACTGTGATACGCGATCTTGGTTTGTTATACTCCGCATCTACTTGAAAGACGCCCTCTCTCTATTGCCCGCTGCTGAGCGCTGCGTCCGACCAACTGCAACTCGAATAAGCGACGTTGACTCCGCCGAGCAACCACATTGCAACACCAAAGGTGTCGCTATCATGTGTCCCCTCAAGCCAAAGGCTGAGGAGGGCAACACCTCATTTGATATTTTTGAACCCGGCACTCGCGACTCCACTTCAGACACTGAGCCTTCGTCGGTTCTGTGCGGCTTTGTCGCTTGCGAAGCACCCAGCAACCTCACCATGCCCGCGCAAGACTCGCTCACTGCTACAAACTGCGCGTCTCCTGCGCCGCAAACTGATGCGGCTGAAGTCACGTCCAGTACCGCCGTTCAAGCTTCGCGCGACATCTATGCTGGAGATGTCTACGTCGGATCGGCCTCTGACATTGAGACTGTTCAGAACGACCAGAGTGTGGAAGACAAGACTACCAATACCACTCAACAGTCTGACAGTCTAAAAGCTCCTGAGTCTACACCCGCTCCTCAGGAACCATCTACTGAGATGCCAGCTACTTCAAATTCACCCTCTGCACCCGAACCTACTGTTGATGAAATCCTTGACGCCCTACCATTCAGCGACCACTTCCCAAAGTCGAACTTCTTGCAGTTAGACACCATTATACGCCAGCTGTCTCAGATGATCAACATGGCGAATGCTGCAAAAGATAGTCTGTTCCTGTCCAGAACCGAGCTCGATTACAGGATCGAGCAGAGGAAGGCTTTCCATTCTTATGCTTTGAGGAAGAAGCAAAATGAGAGATGGAATGCGCAGAAGCACCTCGACTTCGCTTTTCCTCCTGGTGTGATCAAAGGAAAGAACGCCACCGATCCCCGCATCTGTAACAGCCCGCAAGCGTCGCCATCCAAGGTGACACATAAGGAAGGTTTGCAGGATGCTATCGAAGGATGGCGCGACACCATAGATGGTCGTGGTGAAGGTTATGGTGACAGTGTTGCCCGGGATGTTCACTGCACGACTGCAGACCACGACGACTCTAATGGTATCGATAACAACCGTTACCATGATTACTTCCCCAACGTACTGCACAGGACCATCTACCACAGCACTGCTACTCAGACTCGTCAAATCACTACGCCATTTCTATATGAGAAGATCTACGGTAAAGAACCGACGAGAGCTGAGATAAGGAAGATCATACGCAGCATTGGCGAAATTGATTATGTGGATCAGTCCGAGCTTTGGTACGGAGAGCCTTTCTTCCAAACGAACGGTCAATGCCAGGGCGTCCAAACGGAGACTCAAGACACTGGTTTCCAGACCATGGACTTCGAAATCCGCGAAGCCAACATACTCAAGGCGAAAGTGAAGGGTGCATTCACCGCTACCAAGTTGAATAAGCTCTGTCTCTTGCGACGCAATGGAATACGAGTATTTGCAGAGCCGTCGCAAAACTGCATCGTGCATTCGCAACAGTTCCCTAGTCGTGCCGTTATCGATAGAGCTGGCACTGTCGAAAGCTTCGGCTCATTCACACCGATGATTTTCAATGTTGTCTACGAGGAAATCAAGAAGAAGTCAACGATTTCTAAAGATCGAAACAGTGCGACACCTTCTTCAACAAGCGTACATCAGCCTGAGAGTTCAGATGTGACGGCTCAAATGCCAATGAAGATCCAAACATATTGCTCCTCGCCGTCTCCAGGCCCATATGAACAGGCCCAATACGATGATCCGGAGTTGTTCGAAGTTGGCTGGCCTGGATATATGTTCGAAGTAAACGGTACATACTCAGAGGACGTCCTCAAAGACTTCGGAATCCCGGACTCCAAACGTAATCACAAGACCCCGTCTCAGAGCAATAAGACAAAGAGCGACCCGTCCAAGAGTTCCAATGCCACCACTAAGACTGCAAAAGCTCCAGCCACGATTACCAACGCTGCCACTAAGTCTACAAACACTCCGACCACGACTACAAGCGTTGCGGACAAGACTACAAGTGTTGCTACCAAGGACGCAGCTGTTCCGACCAAGACTACAGGTGACACGACCAAGACTACAAGTGCTTCGACCGAGACTGCAGGCGACACGATCAAGACTACTGGCGGCACGTCCACCAAGACTACAAGTGCTTCGACCGAGACTACTGGCGACATGATCAAGACTACAGGCGACACGACCAAGACTACTGGTGACACGACCACCAAGACTACAAGTGCTTCGACCGAGACTGCAGGCGACACGACCAAGACTACTGGTGACACGACCACCAAGACTACAAGTGCTTCGACCGAGACTGCAGGTGACACAATCAAAACTACTGGTGACACGACCACCAAGACTACAAGTGCTTCGACCGAGACTGCAGGTGACACAATCAAAACTACTGGCGACACGACCACCAAGACTACAAGTGCTCCGACCAACGTGCAGCAGACACAGCATTCACATGCTTCGGCCCAAGCCCAGAAGCCAGGTACTGTAACTCAGAACACGCATACTCCGAATCAACAAGAAGCCGTGGAAAAGAACCGGAAGCGAAGCATGGACCAAGCATCGGATGAAGGATATGATTCTGTTTCTCCTCCATCATCACACAAACGCCAGAAGCATGAAGTGCGCAACGTAGCACCCGACTCACACTTTTCGATGCCTTACAATGCATCTTCTCCGTTTACTGCTGCGACTGACATGGAATCTACATCTCCTCGTCCCGAGGCCGCCACTCCGCAAAAGGAAAAGGCGTCAACTGCCTCGACGCAGAGTTCCTACAAGCGGAAGCGGGACGCTCCCATCACCGATGAGCGCTGCGATAGCAAGGAAGATGCAACGGTGGAGAAGCCGAGCAGTGGAATGGAGCAACCCGACTCAAAGCGTCGTCGGTTTTCAATCTCGGGCCCTCAACACTCTACACCGACCCCAACTCGGCGCCTTCCACCCACCGAGTCAACGCTTAAGGTTATCATGCCTAAGCATAATCAAAAACCGAAGCCCAAGGCAGACCGGAAGAGGTTTCCACCCATGACTCAGCAGGCTCCCGAGAAGCCCCTTAATGGACCTACAAACGTCCAATCCGAGAAGACTCAACATCAAGAGTCCCTTCAGCAGTTGAAGAAGCCCGCCCAAACTCCCCAAGCTTCTCAACCTTCATCACCTCCGGCGCGTGCCCGCCCGGCCTGGGCGGATCGCAAACCAACGTTGAACCGCGGCAACGAGAACCCCAACCGCTGGCGCAACAATCTTCGTGCAGTCGGTCTTGCACGTCGCCATGAGCCATACAACGCCAACAATAGGCGCAACCGTCGCAATTAGAAGCGACGGTTGCGCCTATGGGGATGTGTACGTTTATTAGAGATGGGATAAGTTTGTTTTTGTTTTTGTTTTTGTAGCTCAGGATAGTGTGGGGGTTGGAAAAAAGAAAAAGAAAAAAAAAATTGAAAAAATTTAAAAACCCTAACACGTTCAACTTCATATCTTTGTGCTGTGTCTTTTCCTGGTAAACCACGCTATAGGTTCCACCGTATACCAAGGCATTCCATGTTTACTCTACACATAATGTGCTGGTGGCCTTGTGACCAAGCATCTCTGTTCATCGTAGCATTTGTATTCCATCGACACCGTTCATTGCACCTGATTTGCCCAAGCGTCCCGATTCCTCGTCACATTCGTGTATTCGATTCCTTTGACCCATACGCGCGAGATATCCATGGTGTTATTGATACACTCGAGCGGGTTGCTATTGAGTAATAACAGGTCTGCGCGCTTGCCCGGCGCAATGATCCCGCGGTCGAACTTCCGATGCCATAGAGCCGGAACGCTGGTAGCAGCATTGATTGCCTCTGCTTCACTAAGCCCAGCATCGACCAGCAGTTGCAGCTCACGGTGCAGCGTCTCTCCATGCGGCAACATCAGCGTACTATATGCGCCCTGGATCTGCCCAATCGAGTCTGTACCAGCGAGTATTGGAACCCCAAAAGAGTTTAAAAGAGCGACGTTGGCGCGGACGTAGCTGAAATTTGATCCATTGTGGGAGCCAAGCTGGATACCTATCGACGGGTCCTCGACAAGCCCATAATGGAAGACGGTCATCGTTGGAGTGACGAACTGGTGTTGCTGCTTCATCTTGAGGATCGTTGAGGCATTAAAGAAGCCGTCTTGTGGGATATGTTGTAGACCATTGGTACCAGACTTGATGGCTTGGATGTAATCGTCCATCGTAGATGCGTGCGACATGGTCTGCTTTCCCAGGTTATGCACGGCTTGGACGAGGTCAAGTTGGGATCGTAGCGTTGGTCCGTCCTTCTCCACCGTGATCTTATAATAATCTGAGCCGTTATTGAATGCGTTGTCAACATATTCCACGGCACTCGAGTTGGGGTACCACAGGAGGGAGGGAGGTACGTGGAACTGCCTAGAATGTGAACTACCATTTCCGACGGCTGCGACTCCTGCAGTATAAAAGTCACAGAGGCCTGTATGTCCTCTATACATATCGCAAAGTGTGTAGTTGAAACAGGACATCTGGAATGCAGTGGTTATCCCGTACGAGGTCAAGATTTCGAGGTCGTTAGGCGCATTCAGATGTATATGGCTATCCATGAGGCCAGGAATTAGAAACTTGCCAGTCCCGTCGATGGTGACGTTTGAACTACGTGCATCGAAGCTTCCGATGTGGCCGTCTTCAATAACGATTGTTTGAGGTGGTGTGAATTCGACGCCATTGAACACTCTAACGTCCGCTATGGCTGTTCTGCCGACAGGAAGTAAGTAAGAACGGTGATTCAAAGGCGAACCATTGCGGGGAATAGCTTCGACATGAGAGAGGCATCCTGAAGCGGAAGATGCCCAAGAAAGAGCGAGGAGTAGGGGAGCGTTGACTCTCATCGTCAGTCGGAAGTGAGTCAGTGATGGCCTTCACGGATAGGATGAAACTGATGTCGTGCTCCTGAGTTTGCATTTTCCCGGGCTTCTTATATGCTTTTTCCAATAATGCAGGGACCAATGCTTGGATGGAGGACGGTAAGCTGCGAAAGACCTCATTGTGAAGCAGTCTAGTGCGAACTACGAAGCTATGCAAATCTTCATTGTAAGACAATTAGATTTTCAGTTTACCTCATAGTTGATGTAACAAGGAGGCGGAGCTTATTGTTTCGTTCACTAATTGTGGCGATCAGAGTCATGTTGTTACCTTTTGCCACTGGCCGGCACCGAACTCGACGCGTGTAATATGTAAAAGCATGGATATATGCTGATTTGTCTCCGTGTAGCATTCGAAAGTTTGGCAGTAGTACGTAGCTAAGTACGCGTGAGTGGCCGCGCCCCTTGATGACCGCAAGCAGCATCGTACACTAGTGGGTAGCCGCATTAGCGTCTCCACGTGCTTTACCAAGCGCGACTCCGGCAGCACCCGAGCACCGTGCCCTGGTAAGCTTACCACCACATTTCCCCACCAGCAGCCTCGCAATGGCAGTTGGTAAACCCCATATCAGGTGCAGGAGAGAAGATATTCTGATCGAGATCACACGACAGCATGTCTCGCCACTCGTCCGCATCAAGCTCCGGCTCTCGTGCGTTCCACCAAAAGAGTCGTCATGGATGTAAACGATGCAAAGAAAGGCGTGTAAAGGTAGGCTTGCGTTTGAAAAATGGATCTTTTTTCGACTAACGAAAACTAGTGCAACATGCAACGTCCTGTATGCAATCACTGTAGCCGTCGTAAGGAAATATGCTCGTATCATGGGGAAGGTGTGGAGAACGCCTCGTACACTATTCCCATTCCACAAGTTTTGCCCATTGTAAGTGGTTTCGAAATCTTGTTGCCGGGATTGGTTCTTATCGTACACTTGCGTTTAGGTGCAGTTCTCTATTGGATCTGGACCACAAGGCCTAGTCCATCGTATCCCCATTTCTCAACCTGTTCTTCTGTCAGCACTCCTAAAACAGGTCATGAATGAGATGCGGCCTGCGTCAGCACGAGAAATAATGCTATGGCGTACGTCGATCGAGAGCAGTATTCTCGCTGACAGTGGCTTTTTGTGGCACAGCCTCACTGCTTTACATCTGCTACAGCACAGTCACTGCAACACAAACCTTGATGTGAAAAGCAAAACTCTCGAGATATCTTATCAACATCATATCAAAGCGTCCAAACTTTTCAGCTCCATGACACCCGAAATCACAGAGCACAACTGGCCCGTTTTCCTGGGCTTCGCGATCTCTATCATTGTCTGTCAATTAGCAATGCAGGCTACCTGCCCAGACCTGTTCTTCGACTACTTCGAGATGTTTCAGGTCTTAAGAACTTCTCGTGACATCGACAACAGCTTAGGAGACTGGTTGAGGTCAAGCCAGATGTGGCCTCTAGTAAAAGAGCGAACAACCTTGACAGAAAGTGAAAAGATGCACGACCACGGACTGAAAGATGCTTTGACTTTTCTTGAATTTATGATTGATAGAAGTGATTGCATTCCGGTCCACGGCAATTGCATGCACATGGCGATGCAATCTCTGAAAGATTGGGTCGCGTTATGTGAAGGCCGACCCCGGCGTTGGAGTCACTATATCTATTGGCCTGCTGTTCTGGATGCAAACTTCATGAAGGCGCTGAAAGATGAAGAGCCACTAGCTCTTATACTGCTACTGCACTGGCTAGCTATCATGCGGTTGGCACCTTCGCGCTGGTTTTTGGAGATATGGCTCATTCGTACGTATCATCATGCTTTCCTATTTTCTCATCAGAGTTGCCTACTGACTTTACATCTTCATATTTAGGTACAGCTGACCATGTTATGAAAAAGTTGTCGCAGGAGTGGGACAGATTGAAAGTATGGCCAATCTCTATTCTGTACGCCGAACGTAACGAACTGTTCAGCAGCAGCGGCTATGCTGGATCCCATATTGTAGATAATGTCCCAGCAGCTAGTTCCTATCGGGTTATCACAGAATCTGTATTCCATTGCAAGTAGAACCAATGGGCCGCCTTCGGATCAATTGAGCATATCGGCATGACTGATCTGCCTCAACTGGAGTCGCTCTAGATACCACTAGCCACATATCTTGAGTGGAGAACTTAAATGTACTGCCGGACAGAATGGGATTGGTGGGTCTGATACTGCGCTGATAGATGCCATGCTAAGTCGGCAATTCCAACCCAGCAGGTTGCATTGGGCTAGAACTTGCCCCTTTTTCCATCAACGGGCATAGAGAAAGGCAAGACACAAAGAGCATTTCACTATTCAAATCCTTATGATTCCCCATATCGCAAGTTTTGAGACGCACCTGTGCATACATCCATTTACATCCATGACTGGTACTAACCAGATACGGAAGGCCGACGTGTTACCTTGCCGGTAGCATACGTGAGCATACTAGGATGTCCATCCAGAATACAAAACTCAGTAAGCACAACCCCGCACTTGTCCTATCGTAGCACTCGCAGAGCGTAAGGGAGACCACTAGTCCAAAGATCCTGTGCTCAAAAGATCTCCCTACAGCCAATTGCATCTTCTCACTCGTTTAATGTAGGAAGATCTGTTCAATTAAGCTTTGGTGGCAAACGACGCGACCTTTGGGCTACCTGTGCGCGTGAGTATAACCCCTCCATGACGCTGCAAAAAATCTCTATTTGAGGTCAGATAGAGTGCATCTGGTACGTTTGAGCTTGTACTTCTCAGCCTCGCAGCTGTCGATTACATCTCCAATATGGTTCGTATCACATGTTTTTTTATACATGGAGCTTTTGCTTGGACGTTGAAAGCCCAAGAGTTATTACAAATCCAGAATAATGCGTTCAACTCCAGCTACACACTTACTTCAGCACAAATTGACGCTGCGAATATATCAGATTCCGTGGCCCATAATGTGGAAGTAGCCTTAAACGTCGAGCGAACGAATTGGGCAACAGGCTCAGTTGGTGAAGATTGGTTATACCAGCCACCGCCAGTCAATTCGTCCACGCCACCAGGAACCCTCCTACGGGTAGAAGAATACATAAATACATCTTTATATACGCTTGCTCCGAACTTGGCCCTGTCTCGTATTCTCTTCACTTCTGCGGACTACAACGGTTCCACGGTTCCCGCCTCAGCGTATATCCTCTGGCCATGGCAAGCGAAACAATTTCCAGGTTCTTCTCTCAACATAACTGGTGTGCCGGCAGTTGCATGGGGGCATGGCACAAGTGGTGCGTTTGGTGAATGCGCCCCGAGTCATATCCGGAACCTTTGGTACCAATTCTCAGCACCATTTGTCCTCGCTCTACAAGGATACGCAGTGGTTGCACCAGACTACGCTGGGCTTGGTATTAATCATACTGCAGAAGGGAAACCGGTTGTGCATCAGTACCTCGCGCATCCAGCTGCGGCCAACGATCTATTCTATGCCATTCAAGCAGCAAAAGTAGCCTTTCCTGAGCTATCGAAACAGTTCGTAACCATGGGCCATTCGCAAGGTGGAGGTGCAGCGTGGGCAACTGCACACCGACAGTCAGTTACGCCCGTAGAGGGTTATCTAGGTACTGTAGCTGGAAGCCCTGACCCGGATACCTACGAAAACATTAGAGCTACTGGTGCCGTGGCCGTGGCTCCTTTCATCGCGCGCGGGATCAGCAGCATCTTCCCTTCATTCAACTACTCCGAATGGTTTGAGCTTGAAGGCGTCAAGAAGCTACAACTCCTAGAAGAGCTCTCCGGATGCAATTCAGTCAGTGCGCAGCTTGTTGCCCAGGCCGAAGGGCTTGTTAAACCAAATTGGGGAGAAAATTGGTATCTTCGAGCATACAGCAACATCAGTAATCCAAGTCGCAAGCCTATCTCCGGCCCCATGCTAGTAGTTCAGGGAACTGGCGATTATGTCGTCCCTACCAACGGCGTATCAAAAGCTGTAAACGAGACATGTGTCATGTATCCCAGGAGTCAAATACAATATACGACATTCGAAGGTGCATCGCATGTTCCAGTGCTAAATGCTGCGCAGCAGATTTGGTTGCAGTGGATCGAAGATCGGTTCATGGGGAAGAATGCCCCTCAAGGATGTACGGAGGAGCATCATCAGCCATTGAGGAGGGTAGAAAGCTATCAGAAAGAGCTGAAGTATTATCTGGAACTTGCTGTGCAAGATTATACGGTAGCTTGAATAAGATAGGTAGTATCGGAGGGAAGTCGGATGTTTGACGATCGTTTGCCCTGTACCTTTTACTGTCTACTGAGCTTCCCGACCGGAAAGTGGGGTACTGGACTATCAAAATATCTTAAGAGCAAAAAGTTCTCCATCACTAATGAGAATAGGTAGCTTATCAATGTTTATGGGAATTAGAGTGATAGTAGCCGGCATTGTAGACCAGTGAACAAAATGATGCGCCCCGTTTGATGTAAGTTCCCTTCCCTCACCACTACCCTTGTCCCCAGCGCCGCTGTCCACAGCGGACGGATGGCTCCGATGCCTAGCATATCGGCCTAGAGTGTCCAAACTTCAGGCAACCAACGAGTAAGGGTCCAGCTAATGAAGCACGAGTAAACTCAGCTCACGACCCAGCAGGTATGACCTGCAGTCTGCAATCTTAGCGTTCGCTTCATGATGCCTAATTTGAACTGAGACATATTTGCTCAGAGCAGTCATCTAAGACCCGGCAACAACCACGCATTTTCGCGCAGGAGGGGAAAGCTCGCTTAAGTGTTCAATAGAATCAGGTGATACAACGAGTTCCTGCTGGAAAATTCAGCCTACGATGTGTTGCTTCAGAACAAATACGCACGTAAGTCCGAGAAACAATAGCACACAATCTCAGAGACGAGCTTTTCCCTCTGTTGCGTTGTTCCTCCGCACTTTACACTAATTGACGAAAACCAAATACATCAAAACGATGATTTCAAACGGCCACGCAAAAAATGGCAAAAGGATGATGATTCCTGGTCTTCCATGTCTCCCCAATCGTGAGTCTAAGGTGGATGAGAAACCAACGTCGCAGGTATCTTTTCAACGGGTGTGTCTATGCATGCAAGTCGACGCGTTCAAATTACCCGACCAATAGCACACCCCCACGGACTTCCCGAACTTCATCAGCGCAAAGACGGCTACTCCACCTCTACGCGATACTCCGCACGTGGCGCGCTACAATCTGCACCTCACATGCAGACAGCCAAGCCAAGGTGAACCAGATAAGGAGCTCAGTGTCCAATTGGTGCTTGGTGGGTACGCGGGGGCGGCTCCAGCCGCTGTAGATGTTTTCTAGAACATCTCGGAGGATGTATGATAGGTGGTGATCCCGGGATCCAATGCCTAGCCCGCCGCAGTCGTGCATGAGTGTGTATCTACGGCCGGAAGGAGCTTCGAACGGAGCCGAAGGAGCCTGCAACCGTTCATTGCGGCACGGCATGGGCCGCGTCCGACCTTTATGAAAGTGTACCACAGTAAAGACATGTCTCATTTTGAGTATTGCGTTGGAGTATGCATGGTGTGCAGAAAAGGAAGCTGTCAATGCGGTGAGCGCGTAATATGCACGGAAGGCTTTGTTGGGCCTGTTAACCGCATGGGTATCTAGGCGTTGCAGCCCTGTCTTTATTGAGACCCTGGTTGATGCGACGACCCCGGCGCGTGGATAACTGGAAAAGCGGTTGGCGGTGCCGAGATCGTCGGTCGCGATATTACTTGGGCAATTCCAAGGACATGAGGCTCCGTTGTTGATATCCTAGAAACAATGTAGTGGCAGAACAGACTCATCTATGTGCCGCAAGCATAGCTTTTGTTCAAGAGCACGTATCTTGGGTATTGAATAGAAACGATGAACCAAGTGATTTGGGTGTAGATAGGGTAGATTGGGTATAGTACTAATCTCTCGCAAACATTACAACGACATTCTCCAGTGCACTCAGCCTATAGACTCAACTCTACAATGAGGGTGTTCCAATACGCTCCTCCGTAACAGTAGCCACCTTCTTCTCTTGAATCTCACTCTCAATAATACGACCCTTCTCAGTTGCGGCATTTCCACCAACCAGAGCAGCATCACCATCGAAGTGACGAGCAATTTCCTCAAGCGGAGTGTTTTTGGTCTCAATGTAGAAGAAGTACACGACGACGAGCTCGAATGCGAGCCAGACGCAGTAAACGATGTAGTATTTCCAGGCGATGTTGTCGAGAGCAATGGGGTTGATGTAGGTGTTGAAGAATAGTGCGAGGTCGACGCAGGCGAACATGTAGCACATAGCCTTGGCGCGGATGGAGTATGGCAAGATTTCAACAGTGTAACCGACCAGGAGACCGGACCAGGCGATGTTGTAGAAGGTGTAGTAGAGGAAGATCATGAAAACGACAGCGCTACCGTTGGCCTTGACGTGTGTGGCGGCAAAGCGCTCAGAAAGGATTGTCCAAATGACGAAGGACATGCACATTCCGGCGGTCGAAATCAGGAAGAGTGGGCGGCGACCGACCTTGTCGACGAAGAAACCTAGTTTGGTTAGTGTTGCTACACGTTGTTACGGGTAATGGTTAGACATACACATAGTCGTGGCAACAAGACAGTTCCAGATATTGAGAACTCCGTTGATCTTGAGTTGCATGTCGGGATCAGTGATGCCAATAGTGTCGAGTACACCGCTGATATAGTAAGAAACGAGGCCATTGCCGGACCATTGCGAGAAGAAACCAGCAGACACCAAAATGATAAACCTATGGCGGTTGCCTTTAGTCTTGAAGATCTCAAGCCAGCCGGTTTGCTCGGCCTCCTTCTCAATGGCAATGGTCTCCCTGATTTCTTCGTATTCCAACTGGACAACCTCGTCGTTGGCGTCTCCTTCGGCGTGGACGTGCGCGAGGACAGATAGAGCCTTTTCCTGCTGACCCTTTGAGATGTACCAACGAGGCGACTCTGGAACAAACCAGACGCAGGTAATCTGGAGGATCGAGGGCAGAGCCTGGATGATAGAGGGAATGCGCCACGACCACTGGCTGTTGATGTTGTTGGTGCCATATGTGAGCCAGGCGGCTACAATAGATCCGACATACCTATAGAGTATTAGCATAATCAAACCATACTCCTCTAATCAAACTTACCAGGTTGTGTTGTAGATTGTAGTGAAGATAGCACGGTGCTGTGGGTGGCAAAGCTCCGTGATCAAAAGAGGAGCAGATCCGTGGGCAATAGCGACACCCAATCCAAGGAAGAAGCGGGCAGCCACGAACATTTGGAAGTTGACTGAAGCGCTTTGGAGAACGACAGCCAAAATCATAATGATGGAGCCGATGCAGATGCCCCATCGTCGACCCAAACCGTCAGCAATATAAGGGATGACAGGCAAGGCAACGAATGAACCGAGGGACATGATGCCGGAGAAGAGACCTTTGATAGAACCAGAGGGGTGGTGCATGTCTGGGGATCATCAGTTCAACTGGCCTAACTGTCAAGACAAAATTCTTACAATCGATGAATTGGTCCAAGGAAAGAAGACCGTTAACCATGGATCCATCGTAACCGTTGGTAGCAGAGGTCAAGATGGCGAGAGTGAGCAGGAAGTAGGTGTTCCTGAGGTTCTTCTTGTTCCACCACGAGATGTTTGGGAATTCCTTTCCTGCGACCCTGAAGTGGCCCGGAGTAATAGCGTTTTCGTAGACAGACATTGTGGCAGAAGACTTCACAAAAGTCCACTGTCAATTCTCAAATGAATCTCTTCAGAGCGTTCAACGCAAACGAAAGTTTGACGATGCTGAATACCACAATTGAGGGCAGCTCAAGTCCTCATATAGACCAGGGCTCGAGTACCTAGAACGTAGGCCATCCCAAGGAGGCATAGGCACGAATCGAGTTTATCCGTGGGCCGTCTAGCCCGCCACGAGGTTTTTTCAGCGCGTCTTTCTAGAAGCGTTTACGCCAACCCCCGCTTGATGCATTCCCAGGAAACATCAAAGCTTCACTGTTTAGCGGAGCCGGGGGTGGGGCCAATAGCTGCATTCTCCATGGGGTGGGATGATATGGTTAAAGACGGATAAATTATATATGGCACGCTAACAGGAGACCTCGATGGTCGATACGCTAGACATGGCTAAGATCGACACAGGGAGATGCGCGACAAGCAATGGTACACCGGGAGGCGTCCTGCACATGGCAGGGTGGTGTGCTATTGACACGAGCTAAATCAGACTTTTGAGATCTCGCGTACGTTGCGCCTATCCGGCTGAAGGGAACTTCAGATTCGTTGGCAAGGATATCTATCACACGCCTCAATTCCAGGCACAGTGGTTTCCAGAAATGCGGTGTTGGGAAACTCGTATATTGACTAGGCAAAGGACGCAATCTTGGGTGTTGGCATTGAATGAAATCCCGCATCGTGCTTTGATCGTATGATTAGGCATGCATGGCGAGACTTGACGGATACCCGACACAATATGTACGCCTTGCACAGTAATGAGAGTCGCGTGTATTCAGTGTTCGGATGTGGCGCGACGGTCGTACACGCGCGTGCGCCGTAGGAACTTCGGGGCGGGTTGCCGTCCCGACTGCGATGTTGTGGCGCAAATCGATGATGTTCGACACGCGCATGTATTGTTCTGCGGCCTCACGAGGCCGTGTAAACCCTTCTATCGTCGCGAGACTTTCGAGAGGCTAGGCCCAGCACGTCGCAGCGACTGTGAATTGCCGAGCACCATGTGTTGGCAGCTGTCGTCGGCAGCAATTCGTGTGGGGACGTCGGGTTCCGAGGCCGTCGGCGTGGCGTCCATGTTGCATTAGCTTAGCGTGCGGGACGTGCACGTGACAAAGTCCGCCCCAAGGCCTCCACACGGGCGACTTAGCCATTTCAGGAGCACTATCGGGCGCTTGCCATATACGAACTATGCCAGAATCCTGGAGCATGCGCAGTGTTTTCTAGGATACACAGGAACAATCAAAACGATCAGATATACCTTGCATGTAGGTGATCCCAACGTCTTTTGCCCGATCTCTGTCGGCACGACCCAAAGCTGGGACAATGACGATTTGCCCTTGGGCATCCACAACTCTATATCATTCTGAGTTATATATCCCGATGGAGACGGATAGACAGCCGTTTGAAAGTACTTTGGCAAATTTGGGGCGAAAATTCATCGAAAAATCTATCCTACTTTGTGTCAGCCTGAGTATGCATTCTAAGTCAGGTAGTGTAAAGGTCTCGACTCTGTACTGAATAAGCTTGAATGCATTTCTAAGTTCAGCATGGTCTTGAGGAAAACACAGCGCAAAGCACATGCTGACTGGCGAAGTGCTCGACTTGCTTCATCATCAACCTCACACGTTCAAGAGCCCCTTTTCTCGTTCTGTTCCACAACATTCGTTTTGTCTTTACTCGACAAACTCCCGCTCTCGAGGGCACCAGGCGATGGACCCTGTCCGCTGTTGCTCCAGGCAACACCCTCCTCCCAGCCTTCCTTTGCGATCCTCACGCTCCTCTTGACAACATTGCCTTGGTAGAACAACCAGTCTATTTCTTCAAGTGTAAGGTTTGAAGTTTCGGGATAGCAGAAGTACTAGATTCGTTAGCGCGATCGAATCACGATAACCACCGGCTGATGTGCGTACCACGAGCGGCACGAACGCAAAGTTCAAGCACATGAAGATAAGATAGCCCTTCCACTCCAAGTTGTTAAGCAGTGTGGGTGTAATCATGACGACGAAGAAGTTCCAGATCCAATTGGCAGAGATTCCAACGGCAGTTCCTTTTGCTCGCACATGGAGAGGTAGGATTTCGGGCACATAGACCCATGGGATGCAATTGGCCGTTGCCCCAAAAATAAGCATGTACTATTCATTGGATTAGCATCGTGGCTAGTTAGGCGCAGAGCTCTAGTTGCTTACAGTGAAGAAGAATGTCTGTAAATGTGTTAGTATGCTTCATTTCATGTGATCTATACTTCGGCAAATGATACTTACGACACTGGCAGACGCCGTCGACTTGGCTAGACTACCTCCTTGGTTCTTGAAGCTCAGCAGGATGGCGATCAGCATCATGGAAATGCCCAGACCAAACGAGCCCCACATCATTGGCTTCCGCCTGCCGATGCGATCTAAGAAAAACGTGGGGAAGAGTGAACCAATGAAGAACCTGTAGCAAATTCAGCATGCGGGCGGGGGAGGTTTGTTTGATGGGGCATTCTCACATCAGGTTGATGACGCCTCCCAACAAAAGGGAGAGATTTCGATCGAGTCCCACATTGAGCTGCAACACTGAAGTTATGTAATATACAACTAAATTGATGCCCCCCATCTGGTTCATGAACTGCATGCCGTAAGCAAGCAAAACACGTCGTCCTGTTTGCACTTTGTCTTTCTTTAGCAACTGACTCCATTTGTATTCTCCGTGCTCTTGTTCCACTTTAAGTGCTTCTAGAATTTCGGCGTTTTCCTTGGCAATCTTTGGATCGTCAGGAGTACCGTCGTACACATCACATAATATTGCGAGTGCTTCCTCGCTTCGTCCGTGCTTGTATAGGTATCGTGGCGATTCGGGAAGGCCGAAAACAAGGACGATAACAATCTGAAACAGATCAGAACATTGATCATCGGGAAATGGCAAGGCACCATGATTTTCAATCGGTAGGTTTCCCTGCAAGTCGAATCCAGAAGTTACTCACGAACGCAAAGATCATTTGACAAGCGATTGGCAACCTCCAAGCGATGCTGCCTGACGTGAAACTCATTCCATAGTCGAACCAGTACTACCAGACCGATATCAGCGCATACTCACACTTTCTATGTTAGACAAACTCACAGCGATCTCAATACCCACACCGACAAAAAGCGGCTCGGAGCTAACCAGTCTTCCTCGCTTTCTCGCTTCACAAAGTTCGGACTGATACATGGGTACAGTTGACGTTTCAATGCCGGTTCCAATTCCAGTTATGAATCGCGCGACCATTATATGCGGAACTGAAAATGCGGTGGTTTGCAATATAGCCCCGACGATGATCCAAACCATGGCTATCCACATCGCCAAACGTCGACCGGTCTTTTCGCAAAAGAGAAAGGCGAGGATACAGCCGGTGAAGCATCCCAGATTATAGATCGAAACGATGATGCCTTCGAGTCCAGGCGCAGGGTGACCGAACGTGTCAAGGAAATCGGGATTTCCCACGATACCTAGATCTCTCAGTCACTTCCACCATGACTTGCACGGCTGTGTGCTTACCGCTAAACACGCCTTGATCGTAGCCGAACAAGACAAAGGCAAGCTGGCATGCGATTGTGATCGCAGCCCTCAGCTTGAAGCCCCGTCCGTACCAATTAAAGTGGGGTGTTTTGAACATTGTTTTGTCTTCACGTCTTTCGTTGTCCACCACGTCTATTCCACGAAGGACACTAATGTCGAGCACTTCAGACGGAAGTTGGAAGGGAAAGTCGAAGCAGTGAAGCGCAACCCTCGACGACGTGACGCAGCCATGGTTCTATACCCCACACCGACCCAGAAAGCAAACCTGATGATCGCATGCAAGCCGCTCACCAAGCCATTTCCCAGACCCTCGTCACCATCACCCCATCATCCAAAAACTAGCTTCGGTCCAGGATCGTCGCGAATGCCCACTGTTCGTGGAGAAATTGACCCGACACACCGCCGAGGACCCTGTCTGACCTGACCTCGCTCAGTTGGGGTGCTTCTGGGGTTCTTGTGGAGACCCTTTGCCTTGGTCCACAGGCTTGCGGGGATCGGATGACGTTGACTGATTGGCGGCTCTGCATTTGCTTGGCCGAGCTAAACTGAAAAGGGAAATCCGGTGGGGATGGGGTAAGGGTGATAGGCTTGTTGAGTGGAAGAACAAGCCGACACATGGTGCGGGGATGCCGAGGTGAGGCTTGGGGGAAGATGGAAGAGGAAGGCGTAGGCTATGTTCCTCTGAAAGGGAAAACGTTTTCGTGACAGCACTTCCAACTATGGGTCGTTCATATCAGTGAATGTCAATCGCATCCGGACAACCTGTGTAAGTTCCATTCATCATTTGATGTAGGATTCGGTCAGAATTAGCTTGCGAATACCCACCATGCGAACGAAGTGCGGAGCGCCGCCAATTAATGGGTCGTCCTAATGGCTCCTAAGCCGCTCGACAAGTGGAGCCTTAGGGTAGAATCTGGCACCATCGAATGATTCGTGACAAATGGTTCAATAGAGACTAAGACGTTAATCGAACTGCATGAATATTCTTGTGTTCCGAACCTATGCCGCCTAGGCCTCTCGATCACGCTATGTAGATACAAACTAATTGCCGTCTTGAGGCTCGGGTTAGCTTGAAGGTTAGATCAAATACAGTGGATCAATATACCATACCAATCGAACACTCGAGGGCTGTGGTTTCTTAAAGTCAGAACTCTGTAACAAATCAATTAAAGGCTAATCCAACCGCCATCTATATAAGAGATTGCCACTCCACTATTTCCTATCTTGTAATCGGTTTTCACGTATATGTTTGAATTTACGAATCTAACAGATTTAGCAATCATTTTTCATCATTCGTTTCATCACAGTGAAATCCACGGCCTGCTCTCACCCGCATTCTACGACATTTTTGCTTCCACGCTGCGCATTGAAGTAGCACTTTCAACTGGATGTTGATTTCTTGACTATATCGTCCGCTGTTCATCATATATGAAGATATCTTCTCGATAAGCTAAAGCTAGACATTGGACTTCAATCAACGGCAGTCGATGCTGATCTTCCTTTCATCAATGATAGATTTATAACTATGCCAGCCATGCTGCCCAAGGTTTTGCCCATTTGTGCCAACAGTACGATCTAATAGTCACCAGCAGACGTGACAACGGACGAATGATTAACAGAGCCTATGTTAATATGTCGGACTTCTTTATCCCTCCGTGTTCAACGATCTGAGAGCCCATATGCGTACGACATCAATAGCACGTGTTCTTTACCGATTGCGGAAGACAAATAAATTGTTTCTGATCTCTTAATGTTTCCCATAGATCTATCACGATCAATGCACATGTAACACAGAAGTGTTGCATCTACAGAGCGATTAGCGAGGCCCATTTCTTTTTAGTCTCTAGAATCTAAGTCTTCTGGGCCCTGTCTATCTTGGTGGCCATCGTTTGACGGCTTCAGTCCAACAAACTACCCGTTGAGACTTCTCGATCGATTCCAACAGTAAATGATACTCGAACTTCCTAGTCACATACCCTTGGCTTCTCAAGACATCAACAGACAATATCAACGTTACTGGAAGACTTATTTGAGCCCGGCCACATGAGACCCGTATAAGTGACCTCTGGCAAATGACGGATGTGACATCTCCTTGAGGTTGAAGACTCTAGCCTGCCAAATCAGACTTTCTACTACACAATGATGGCTTCTCTTCCTTCAAATGGACGACAGACTGAGAGTTGTAGAGCAATATCTTACAAGAACTAATATCTTGTATTCTACTCTGCCGCCTACACGGGGACAGCTACACTCCATCTCTGCACTTGATGGTACAACTTGATTCCTCCAAGAACCAAGACAGATTCTCCTGTATCTTAAGCGTTGATATAGCAGTCCCGCTAACATTGGCATCTCATGAAGCCGGAATAGCGACTTAGGTCAACGATGAATCCGACAACACTGTGGCGTTGACGTGTTGCCATAACCCAATAGAGCCTTTTTAAAAAAGCGACAACTTCCTAGGGAGGATAAATGAATAGTAATGTGAATACGATATGATATTCCTTCTCAGTGTAAGATGACATGACCTAGGAAGGGCATTGTGCGCCTACCTATCCGTGCTACACCTGAGAACTACCGGGTAGAACATCTCCTAGAATCCACCTTACTCACTGCTTCGGTGGCTGCTTGAATGGCCTTCAATCCTCCCTCATAGGCGTGGATCGTGGCACATCACATGGGTGGAAATGCATATAACGGGGATGGTTTTCATTTGCTCAAAGAGAGTCTTTCAGCCACATATAGCTCATGAGTGGTAATAATGTGATCTAATGATTGAATGGCCCGGATCCAAGTCCATTATGATTAACTGTTGCGCCGACGACGCCTTTGTCCTCCGCTAGCCCATGGTTCGGTAAGAAATCTTATACAAAAGAATAGTGAGAGTTATCAGTCATCCGTTAAAGTCAATAATGCTTTGGACCATTCCCCGCCCTTGATTGGCCTTGCGTATGCCGTAATGTCGTCTCCCACCGTTTGCACAAACACATACAAACTATCCCAAATCGTGATAGATGAGTTTTTGTCGTCTTTTACAGCTACTGCGGTGGCAGTCAAATGCGTACCGCTGACTGCATGTTCATCTACGCCGAGTGGTGCGATAGTAAACTGATCATCGTTGATGTAGGTATTTTGAGCATCAAATTGAACGTTGAAACCCTTGATGGTTTGGTCTTCCATCTGCATGTATAGGTAGTTCGTATAGCCGAGCGATGTCGTGGGGTCCACGTTGGGTATCCCTGCGGACGAGTTTGTCCATGCATTAAGAGGGTGCGCGTCGCTGCTGATTCCGGTGCTGTTTCCATCCTTCCACCAGATTTCTGTTGTATTCGCGTCGTTAACCATCATAGTGTAAGTGTTCGTACCACCACCCCAAGAGTAGCAACCCACACCCGCATGCACGTTCTTGTTTGTCCAGGGGCTGACCTTGACCCACGCATCCATGTTGTTCGAGTACCAAACATACTGCTGAAATGTGGACTCATCGCTCGCGTACCAGAGATTGATACCTGTTGAACCTTCAAATGGAACCGTGTTCTGTTCTCCATTGGCTGTAGGGAACTTCTTGTAGTCAGAATCGCCGTAGAAGTTGCCCTTGTAGCAAGCCTGCAGGCCGACACTGGGGTTGTCCAGAACATCGAGTTTCATGTCGTTGATCGGTCCATTTTGCCAAAGGTTAGTATCATTGGACAAAATACGCTGGTGAACCTGGTTGTCCTTGGAGACGTAGTAGATATGAACCTGAGCTGGTCAGCCGTCATGTAACGATTGTGCAGTGCGGAGGCAGACTTACGTATGAAGTTTCGTTCAATGTGAAAGCCACTGCCGAGATAGCGGTGCCGTTCTTCGCGTCTTTGGCAACAGTCTCGCTGCTCGAACCTCCTACCCACTTGCGGTCTTTCGTATACTGCATGTATCGGATCTCTCCGGTATAGTGTTGGTAGTAGATACTGAACAAGCGATACACGTTGTTGTTCCAGGACTCTCCGGCCAGAGCAATACCCGATCCGTTGAAGGCACCTTTTTGAGAAAAGTACCTCGAATCCAGAGCACCACCAATGCAAAGATCTGGCTTCTCCTTACAGAAGGGGTCCGCAATGATGTCGTCCCTGTTACGGTTCTGTTAGTACATTAAAATACACTCTCATAAAATGATCACGTACGACTTCTTTTTCTTCAGCCCTATTCCTAGCCCTGCGCCCAGGCCGACACCAAGGAGTATGAGCGCTACAACGACAAAGGCAACGATCAAGAAGGGCCGTTTGCGCATGCCGAGAATCTTTCGTTCTTCTACAGGCGGAGTGCCTACCGCCTCATTGGCGACCGTGTCGTACTTGCCCTTCTCCGGGACATAGGGTTGCGCTGTAGCATACTGGGGTGGTGGTGATCCAGGTCCCTGGGGCGGAATTCCATACTGATGTTGGGGAGGATATTGGTCAACAGCCTCTGGTGCAGAGTAGTATGCGTACGCCTCGGGGTGGTACTTCTTGTCTTGGTATTGTCCTGGGCTGCGATACCATCAAGTTAGGTCACATTGAACATAGAGCAACGCCAGGCTTGGCGACGGATGCGCGATTCACTCACGCGCTCTGTATAGACTCCACAGGAATTGGAGGTGTATTGTCGATCGTCTCTGAGAAGGCCGATACTTGTCTTTGCGGCGGGCTGGCCGTTGGATTCACAGCCTCCATGTGTTGACCAGTTTCATCGACTTGTTGAACCATCTTGACAGGCTTATCTTGGCTACGGTTCTCGCAGCAAGACGATGAGGAAGACAAGAGAATGAAGGGTAGAGATCCTAGCGGAGCGAACATCCCCCATATTACGGCTGTGCTGTAACTACCCTGAATGCGGCCCCCCAACTCGGACCCATGATGGGCTACCTTTCTGGGAAGAACCTCGCCAGGCGGATTTCAAGTGGGACCTCCTCGTCCAATGCGATCCGTTTGGGAGCTGGCTAGCCTCCAGGCCTTAGCCGCACTGCAGGGTTCATCCAGAAGATCCCGTCACTTTGAGGTGTTGAAGAGCCCCTCTGAGGCCCGTGTGTAGATTAGTGACTATGGCGCCAAAGCTTTCTAAACGCCGGTAGTGCTGACGATGGCCAACGCAGTAAAACGGAAGGCGACAGATGATGGAAGACGAAGGGCGTCCATTGTGAGTCTCACAGGTTTTGATCTACGAGGTATTCAGTCGTTCACCTTCACCCAAGGATTTTAGAGAATGCTGTGCATTTCAGAGTCAAGAACCGACGCCACCTGTTTGAGAGTTTGATGACCCTGCAAAGTCAGCAGCCTCGCTTTTGGACGTTTCGACTTTCGAGTGCCCCATCGAGGCTAGATCATAGGCTATAGCGGCAGTTTCGCCCGAGAGCAACAGCGATAGCCCGATATCTATTTTGGTGATCGGGTATACTGTGCTTTTGCGGCGGTGCTACGTCCGGTGCGGTGTCGACCAGTGGCATATCTCTTGCAAAAGATTTCTCTGAGGTCAGGCAGCGCGATCCTAAGGTATGAGGACTATTGCGGCATCGGAGAAACTACCGCTTATGCCAAGCACGATTTCTCACGCAACGTTCGTACACAGTACAAGAATCCACGGTCAGTCCTGTGGTGAATATCTAAGTGGAATTCGTTTGCCTGCGCAATGCGCAAAATTTGAAACCGCAGTTGTACTAAAACATCACCAGACGATGCGCTCTGGCCGTGGCGGTCATTGGGGGCGGAAATTGGCAGACGCCTGATTTCCGTTGCCTTTGCAAAGGTCCGCAACCGAGCACCTTCCTAAGCGAGAAGGGAACATCGAATGTGGGTGCGAGTTCTCGTATTTGTTCATCTGCTTGAGGAAACATACTATTGTTCAATCGGTCATTGTTGACAAGACCAGGCCAAGAGTTTCCGCATGCCTTTGAAGGCATCCTCTCCGGTGCAACGCCATCGTCTCGCACGGGATAGGAAGATAGGCGAAGGAACGTAGCAGAAAGCTGTACCGATGCCGGCTCAGCGGTTTGGTCGAGGCCGGATTTTAGGGGATGAGAGGTCGTTTTGAGATGCTTGGCACATCGCTTAGGTGGCCAGTCACGACTAACTGCGCCTCATGCCGGGAGAGCTCAAAAGCCCCAAATAAGCGCCCGCCCCTGTTGACACTAACCGCAACACTTGCCCGGGTGTGTTCTTTTCTATCCACGCTGGATTGCAAACCAGTCGGCATCGTCCCTTATCATCTAGACGCACACCTGTTGTTGCCCTTGTCGTCTTAGGCCATGTCTAGAAGCACTTGGGTGCCTTACCTGACCGAGAAGCTTTCCAGGAACCAGGATAGCTTCGTTTGATGCTGCACAAGATAACCGAGATTGCCTCTCTGACATTTGAGAAACCTTGCACCCAGCATCCCACTTGAGTGCGTACGTGCAAAAAGCACGAAAACTATCGAAACATCAGCTGAGCTCACTTTGCCGCACTGCTGCAGATACTAATCTCCACCAAGGGTGACACGTCGCCCACCTGTTAGTACGTGCGAACAGTCTTCAATATTGCTGATCCTAAAACCCGGAGCGAGAATCATCGCAGCTGAGTCCAAACTTCACTAGAACATGAGTATGGGAGCTGCCGGCTGATGGATCATTTCAACGTCCAATACGATACTATGCAGGCACTGTAAGATTACGCGGCTCACCATATCAGCAATACATACATATCGCTCAGCTCAGGCCAACGTCCAACCGAACCTTCAGTAGATCCCCGCTCTCGATCGCCTCCCGCTTGCCAAGGAACTCCTTCATGTCCCAATTGCACGAGACATACCTTCCTTTCAAAAACTCTCTCCTCTCGGCCGTCAGCCACACAATGCTATCTCCCGCCAATTCTGTTGTATCGTTCAGCAGGCTGTGCATGTTACCTGGCATCTTCTTTGCCAATTCTGTCAAGATGCCACCTGGGTGAATCCCAAATGCTAAGACACCCTGATCAGCGTACTCCGCATTCAAGAACTCTCCAAGACGTAGCAGAGCCATCTTGCCACATTGGTACGCTGAAGCCCCCGGGCTGATGATATTCGCGCCGATGCTTGATACATTAAGAATTGTTCGGAGAGAGTTGCTTGACTTGAGCAAGAGGGGTAGAAAGGCGCGTAGGACCAAATAAGGCCCCTTCAAATTGACTTCCCAAACCCTCCACCAGTCATCTACCTTGGACTCGTGCAGTGGGGCAAACTTCTCGAGGTAGCCTGCGTTGTTTATGATGATGTCCAGTCGGCCGAAGTTTTTTTCGACTTCCATGGCGGCTTCCTGAACGCTTTGCACGCTTGTGACATCAACCTTGAGGCGGAGAACTCGTGGGAGCTCTTTTCCGGCTTCCTTTGCAGCGCGACCCATGTCAGCTTCTACATCTTCCATCTCAGTGCGGGCGGCAATTGCTATGCACGAAGCTCCGGCCTTGGCGTAGCTGATGGCGGTCGCTCGGCCGATCCCTTTACTGGCTCCAGTGATGAATACGGTGCGGCCTTTCAAGTTGAATTGCTGGGGTCTGATAAAATCATATGTGTCATGGTGTGTTGTTGTGGTGAAATCGACGCCGTTGCTTTGCAGCTTAGACTTGGGGTTGGTCGACATGTTGATGCTGATATGGATTGATGCAGACAATCTTCAAAATGGGCAAAAATTCATGGAACAGGTGTTGTCTAAAACAAAATCTACCGGTGCAAGACCTTTATAAATCTTGACATTATAATTACGGTCCTACAAGTGGTGACGTAGGGAAAATAGGGTCGCATTTTGCACACCTAAAAAATGACGCTATACCGTATCAGGTAATAAATCTCTCATTGGACAAAAGCACCTCACTATCGCACTGAAGTGGGCACAATGTATCACCGTCAGCGCATTCCCAGACACTTCGGATGAAGTTGCCGGTATGGCTGCGCGGCAATGCCAAAGCAGCGAATCCCGTTAATCGAAAAGACCATAATCGGTCCGTACCAACTACATACAGCCACTTACATAACTACTATCGAGGATGGTCTTCAAATTCCCCCTTATCTTACATTTCATACACCACGTACAGCATAAACCCTAAGGATGAGGCAGGTGATGGGACTCTTCATTTGTCCTGACCATTCAGAGTCCATTATAGTCGAGCCAGATTGCTCAAACTCCGAATCCCCCGCAATGTGCCGGTTCCTTCTAACACACCATATACTTCTTTGAAAATTTTTGTTCCTGTCTCTTTTCACACCATAGAATCCATTGGCGTATTCGTCACCGCTCTTCTGCTCAGCCTCCGCGGCTTACGTCCGACATGTTGCACTGTGATTAAAATTACGTATACTTGCAGTTCTACAAAATGGAGAATTAGCGTCGATTTAGATGAGAACTCACCTCCTCTTCATAAAAGGAATAATAGACCATGGTATCAGCTTTTGCTGATTTGTGCGATTACTATTCATCGAATATTATTTGATAGTTCTATTGACTAGGATTATTAAAACATCGTGAGGGCTAACACCGTCACGCTTGGATGGCTGAAGTAGTACTGAGAAATCGCAATTATAGATACTGCGAGGCAATAGAGGTCTGCTGCCTGGATGTAAAATATATCCTCGCCTTACAGGTATAGTGCGCTGGATACTAGTTCATCATCTAATCTAATTCCGAATCCAACATGCTAGGCTGCACGATATTCTCGAACCAACAAGCCGCTTATATACCATAAAAAGAGGGCAGAGCTTATTGACACAGGCCGAATAGTCTAAGATGTTTGCGAACTGTCCCTTTTCGCTAAGCTCTTAAGAAAGTACCATTGCAGATTTGACCTTGTTGTAGATGGACAGAACGAAAACCATACCAGCGTCAGCTGATTCGATTTATTAGTGTTCATCAAAACTCATCCAATGTTTTTATTGAAGAAGACCATTACAATGTTATGATAGCCAACAGCGTCATATTTGGATTGTTAAAGTGGTGCCGGGAAATTGCAACCATAGATACTGCAAGGCAACAAATGTCTGCTGCCTAGGCTGCGGGCATAGTGCGTCGGACACTACTTCATCAAGCCAATCCAAACTCGAATCGAACTCCGAGTCTATCATGCTGGGTTGCACAATAGAAGGTGCGATCACTGGATCGGCTCGAACTTGGCACATTATCATGACAGTGTTGATAGTTCATCAAAACATTCATTAGTAGTTGTAGATAGAGAAGATACCAGAATGGCAATCATTAACAACTTCAACAGCGAAGATGCGATATATTTTGTAATGAACAGGCGAGTCAGCAAAGGTATGCGATAACTATCAGATGTACGCCACATCTTCCACAAACTCCTGTAGTAATGAATGTTTCCGCAGCGAGAGCACAATTGGCGACGATGAAAGAGTACATAAAGGCACACAATGCTTCATGCTAAGAACAACATATGATTGACAACGCGTAAAATCTAATGTCTATATGCCCCGTCCCTTACAACTACTCAGAAACCCGTTCTTGAAACCTCAGGTGTAGCTTCCCTGGTGCTGCAGTGAACTGATCTCTCATATCAGCGAAGAGACGTTCTCCATTCTCATCGCCCCAGAATTCAACCGTGAACTTCTTCACAAGTAAAGCAATGACGAGGCGCATCTCCCTCATAGCGAGTGTTTTTCCCACACAGTTGAAGCGTCCCTGGGAAAAGGGGGCAAAACCTCTCCGATCTTTGACCATGTGGGGTTTTGTGGTCCAGCGCTCTGGGATGAATTGATCGGCGCACTCGTAGGAAGATTCGAGGCGAGCTAGTGAGTAGCGAGGAGACACGATGGTAACGTTACCGGGAATATAGTTATTGTTGATGACCATACCATTGGGTGGTGATTGGCGGTATCCCCCAGTGGGAACTGGTGGGTGAAGCCTCAGAGTTTCGTTGATGAGGGCGTCCAGGTGCTGGCATTGCTGAAGGGCGATATGATCGTATACGTCTACATTCTTTAACTCTTCAAGAAGAACTTGTTGCTGTTCGGGAGTTCGAGCAAGCTCGTAGAATGCAAAGACGAGCGTTGGTGCGATGGTGTCACTGTCGTCTTTTTAGCTGATTTCTATACCATTTTCAAGGACCTGTACCTTCCAGCAATGATGATAGTGACTGCGTCTCCGTTGAGCCATTCCCTATCGGCTTCCAATGAACCCTTCTTGAGAGAGGCATCTATCAACCAGTGAGCTACGTCTGCTCTGTCTACCTTCATCTGCTTATGTGTCAGTGACTGTTTCTTGCTTTTAAAATAATCCGGAACTCACCTGTATCCTTTCTCCCATCCGAATTTTGCACCATTCCATCATGCTGAGCCAGTCTCGCACAATATACATCCACGGTACGATGTAAAACGCAATCTGTGCAAGCCAGGGTACAGGGCTAAACGGTCCCAACAGACTCATAGCTCTTCTGAGTAGCTTGACGGCGAAGTGCCACTTCTCTGTTTCTAACATCTCGAAAGAGCGAGCGAATGCAAATTCTCCCATTACATCGAATGTGAACCAATAGAACCAATCTGAAACGTTTACAGCCTCGTTTTTCTGAGCCAGTTGTTCGATTCTTCGGACAAGAGTGTTTGAGTACTCGACAACCCGTTCTTCGTAAGCAGTAAGGGCCTTGGAACTGAATCCTTGATCCCATATGCGACGTCGAGAATCATGCTCTTTCTTGCTCCGGGTCGTGTTCAGCGCAATTTCTGGGAGCAAGAAGTCGTACCAGACGGCTTTCGTGCACTCATTCTTCGGGCCGTCTACAGCCGGTGGCACTGATGAGTCTATGATGGTGAGTTCTTCCGGTCCAGTCCTGATGATCGGTCCATATTTCTTCTGCAGCTTTTCTATCACGAGGTGATTCTTGCCAGTTCGGCAATGCCACACATGCCAGAATTTTGTAATGCCCGCAAGCCATGGTCCCGGGAAATGCCTGAGTCGGTGGAAGTATCTTCTGTAGATGGATATGCTGGTGAATAGACCGAGATTGTAGCAGGTGAAGAATATGCTTGTTGCGAACAAAGCTTCTCGGAAAGCGAGACCGGTGTATCGCTCGATTGCGAAGATGGCGATGTAAAGACCAGCATACAGCTTAAATATTAGCGGCGCTTGCATATGCCATTCTCCACGAATGAAAATGCCAAGATGTGTCGCCACTCCTAGCGCGCCTGATACCAGAAGTGCTTCTGCCGATGTTAGGGAAAACATGATTGTGAGGGAAAAAACTGATGTGATCTGTTGATCACCTCTCTGAGTATAAAAAGAGGGTTGGGGGATCAATTGTAATGGGAGACCAAGAGACCCGGAAATCAGCGCGGTAAGCCTAAAGTGGGTAGTAAGGACAGTTCACCAAGCGCTAATATTCTAATCATGAACCCCTGCACACCCTATGGCTAGACTGAGCGGCGCAGCTGAGGACTCACGTATCACATGCGTATCCTGTGGATCAAATGCAAGATGTGTGCCTAGCAAATACGCCTAGGCAAGTCGAGCTTTCCAAAGTCAGGATGTGTTTGCAATTCCGAGTGGGCGTTAATTTATTTACGGATGTCTTGAATGACAGGGAGGCGACGTGTCTCACGGCATTATCTACTAAGCGCAGCAGATACATTATTCACACTGCATGCTGGTCGACTGTACAGGCAACAGCCATTCCTCCAGGTCGCCTTACCTACAATTGAACTCGTTCATAACCACAAGCAGCAAGAACCTACTCTAGTTGATACAATGATCCTGCCGCATGAGAAACGTCGCAACAACATGGCTCTCAAATCGAGTTCTTTTGTAAGTGTGGGAAGGTCACCAGTACTTGGGGTATCAAGCTGAACTCACTTCAGTCTTCCTGGTCCATCTCGAGGCGAGCATTGCTCTACAACCTATATTCAATCTGGCTATTCACGTTCAGCGACCTGAAGACGATTGTTGTGCCGAAGACGACCTTTGGGATTCTCAACGCTGTGGCCTTCCTCAGATATGCGACACCACACGCATCCGAAATGCGATACGCCGTTATTTTCCAGGTGCTTCAACGTATCCCTCTAGTCTTCTTCTGGGTCTGGGTAAACTTGCTCCCGTTTGCCATCGACAACCAGCGGCAGCCAGCAGCCATCTTGGAGGACAGCCACAACAAGCCATGGCGGACGATGCCTTCCGGCCGGATGACCGAGGCCCAAGCGAGGAGGCTCATGCTGTGCCTCTACCCTACCGCCGCCTGCGTCAGCTTCAAGATCGGGGGTCTCAGACCCTGTCTGGCACTCATGGTGCTGGGGTACGCGTACAACGATCTCAACCTCGCCGACTGGAGCTGGATAAGCCGGAATTTCATCAACGGGCTGGGCTTCTGCTGCTTCGCCTCGGGGGCCTTGGAGGTAGCCCTGGACAGGCCACTTACAGGGGACCACGGCATGGTGCTGCAGTGGCTCGGCATCATCGCAGCCGTGGTATTTTCGACGGTGCAGACACAAGATATGGCGGACCAGGTAGGCGACGCCCTGCGGGGCCGCCGATCGATGCCCTTGTCAATAGGTGACGTCCCGACACGCTGGATAACCGCCGTGCTGATGGTGTGCTGGTCCGGCATATGCGCAACGTATTGGTCGCTTGGCAACGGCCCTCGGGTGGTGGTCATGATGCTGGGCCTCATGGTTGCATGGCGCACGCTGCGGCACCGCAGCTGCAAGGCCGACAAGGTCACATTCCGAGTCTGGAATGCGTGGATGGCCTGCCTCTACGCTCTGCCGCTTTTCTCGGTCGTCGGCGTTTAATTAACGCTACCCAGGGAGGCCGCTCAGAGTTTGGGGTAGAGCATGTGGGGGCCGTGCGAAGGAGGCGTTTGCATCAGGTATTACCCGCTTACGTAAATGTCGCTCGTTATTATATAGAATTCCATAGCAACTGGATACTTGCTCGACATCTACCTCGTTCTCATCTTCGTGCACTGTCTACCGTCTTCGACATGTCCAAGCCCGTCTTTGTACTTCTCCATGGCGCCTGGCACACGCCCCAGTGCTGGGACTTGCTCGTCAAAGAGCTGGACAAAGCTGGCTACGAGTCTGTAGCACCTGCGATGCCATCGAGCGGATCGACACCGCCGACGCCCGACTGGTCGCAAGACGTTGCAACTATTCGCCGCACGGTGTCAGACTTGGTTGACAAGGAACGTGATGTCGTTGTGGTCATGCACAGCTTCAGCGGCATGACGGGAGGCACCGCCTTGGAAGGCCTCGACAAGGAATCGCGTGCAGCGAACAGCTTGAAAGGTGGGGTTGTGCGACTTGTCTATATCGTTGCTTTCCTCGTGCCCGAGGGGTTCCAGCACTCCCCCCACGGCACCCGTGACAACATGGTGCCACAAATGAAGACCGATCTCGAGGTGAGCAAGCCAAACCCCATGAGGCAATTGCTAGCTCTGCTAATCCCTGGCACAGGCTGGTACGATCACCGTACACCCCGAGGACGCTAAGGCCATGTTCTACCAGGACCTGGACGATGACACTGTGGCGAATCTGGCCAAGGACCTGAAGCCTCAAAGTTTCGGAGCATTCTGGAGCAAGACGACTCATGCTGCTTGGCGCGTCATTCCTACTACGTATATCTTGTGCACTTCCGATGTACCCACCACTGTGGTCGCTGCTCAATACCTTGTTGATTCTGGCAAGGCGAGTGGGCCACACAAGATTGACAATCTGATCAAGATCGACACTGGCCACAGCCCCTTCCTCAGCAAGCCGGACTGGACGGCGAACACTCTCATCGAGGAGGCTAACAGAAGCTTGTGACCTGATGTCGCAGTCTGAAATTCTGCGCTTCGGGAGTCTGTACTTTGAGGAATGAATGAACTCGATATGAATTCTAGATGTATCTCCTGCACCTAGTCATGCAGGCAATCTATTGTAGTTTTAAATAACAGAAATCCAATGCTTTCACGAAATACCTTCGATAGCATACATGCCCATAAAGTAGTACCATCCCTAGATTAGTACACCGTAACATGGTTGAATCTAAGCTGGCCGTTGAGCAACCACAGTCAGACGTCCCACATTGTAAGCAAGCTTTTGTCTGTCCTTGAACACTTGCGAAATCAGTTCTCTGCACTTGTCACCTGACCCGTTACCGATCCGATCCAAAGCCTTGTAGCTTATCTCGTCTGACGCCATCAAGGCCGTGTCGAGCTGGAAAGGGAGCAGCTCAGGTGGAAAACTTCGGTTGTCCACCTGAACGTTCACCAGGCCATATTTTGTGAAGAACTCTGGCAATCTGATCGGCCAACTGAACAACAGGTTAGGATAAAGACTGCGTGGTAGTGAGAAATTGACTCACTCATCAGCCGTCCAATCTGGTCGAGTATCTCCCATGGTCCCGATCATACGAACAAGGGGTGTAAGGCGATCTTCAACCTCTGCCCCTTCCTGGGTTCTTATTATTTTCCATTTGCTGTAGTCAATCTCACCCCAAGATATCCAACCACCAGGCTCTACATTTGGTTAGGATAATTTTCAAGTTTCCGTTGCAGGCTCGACTTACTAATCAGTTGAACCAAGTTCTCGATGATAGGTCCAGGGTCGTTGTTGTGAACCGCGAGATGGAAAAGCTGGATATGGACGATGTCATATGTTCCCAAGAGATGCTCTGGCAATGGTTTCAGACAGTCGAGCTCGTGCACGGAAACGTTGTTTGGTAGCCATTCTTTTGGTGGACATTGCGTTAGATCGATATCGAATCCATCAATATGGGCTGAGGGAGGAAGATTTCGAGCCAGGTCAACCAGCCAAATTCTGTTAATGAGTGAATTAATTTCTAGGCGCTCTTCATTTTGCGGTCTGGAATTACCCGGTCCCTACGCCAATCTCTGCTACCTTCAGGTTTTCACCTTGCGCTGGAATACTTGGGTGTAGGAAAAACCCTCCATCCTTCCATAGAAAATATTGGAGATTGAGTCTGCTCTCCTCGCTCTATCGTTAGTCAATGCAGAAGTGATAATGTAATTTTGGTCACTGACCTCGCATTTGCAGAGAACCCTCGTCCTAGAACGTACGCTTCTTGCATCTTTTTCACTGTGTTGCCTGCGTCGATAAAATGGCGAGAGGATGGCGCAATAGATTTTCGAGATGAGTTGGTTGTGAAACGAATGCGTGCAGGCACTGCTGATACTACGGCCTGGCTCTAGGGTGGCATGCTTGTAGCGACCAGGGTGTGGCGCAGGCGCCCTGCTAGTAGTGGTCACCAATGCAACCCCTTCCGGGGGTCCATGTAACCGATGCATGTGAGACGCCCCGAAAGTGTCGAGGCGGATGATTGGTGCCACCAATGCCGAGCAAGAGCGCCGATATTTGAGCCAGCTTGGCCCAGAGACGGTTTTAGAAGGGGGCGTAGCAGCACTCTGTTCGCGACTGATCGGCCTCGTCGTCCAAGCGTTCTGTCCCCGATCCGCAGATTGATCCCATCGCAAGTCCGACGGTCCATCCCGTTCATATATATGAAAAAGTAAACTCTTTGTCTTGTTAGAGGAACGTCCTCAGAACAAGCGTCCAAACACCACAATCGCCATGGCGCCTTACAAAGTTGGCATGAGCTTCCCTACGACTATTCTAGCGGTTAATAGCGCCGGGCTACTCCTTTCTTTTGTCACTATTGTTTTACGTTTCTGGGCGCGAGTACATCGGCGAACGAATTTGAGGCTTTCTGACTATATGATTGTGGGGTCATGGGTGAGTTTGTTTGCTCGAGAAAAGTAATATGTCGCTTTACTGAACTGCTCAGCTCTTTGCGCTCGGACTCGTCATCAGTGAAAACTATTGCGTCACGAAAGGTGGTATAGGCCAAGCGACGCAGACAGTTACAATGGATCAGTTGCTCTTCGCGACGAAAGTACGTAAAGAGGTCCGGTGGATTCGATCTGTATCTGACTGGGCTAGCAATTTCTGGTCATCGGTGTTACAGGTACTTTGGCAGTGACACTGGTGAAGATATCGCTTCTCGACTTCCTCATCTCGATATTTGGATCTGTCGATTACTTCTATCCCATCACTATGGCGCTCATGGGCATTACTGCGTGTTACGGGATTTCAATAACGATTGTTACTCTTGCAGGGTGTCGGCCATTTGAAGCCAATTGGGACAAAATCAGCTACCCTGACTACAAATGCATCAACACCTCCAAGTTCTATATCTCTCAAGGAGCTATCGGAGCCGCCTTAGATGTTCTCATCCTTCTGCTCCCGTTGCCTGCCGTCTGGAGGCTGCAGATGAGAACCACAAGGAAGATAGGGATAACACTTCTATTCACCATTGGTATCCTGTAAGTCACATAATCTGCTTAAGTAAATGTCTCTAGTTGCCCAGAATACTGATAAGACATACCATAGGATCTGTGGAATATCGATGACGCGCCTGGTCTACAACACACGGCAAGAATATATGCTAACTCACTTCTCCGAATATGCCGGCATCGCGGCTCTACTTGGTGCTTTGGAAGTCAACCTTTCTATTGTCTGCGCCTGCCTGCCCATGCTTCAACCACTGTTCGTGGGTTTCGGAGAGAGTCTAAGATCAAAGTTTAGCTCCAACCGTTCAACTCTCAAACTGCTCAAGCCCTTCTCGTCTGGAAACCGAAAGCCTACACAAGACTCGATGAAGCTTGTCTCCTCGACCGACAACGCAGAATACTCCGCGGACCAGTCTAGTCTAGAGGCCGCGCGGCAACAGAGACAACATGATAGGCTTTACCCTTTGAGTGTGCTTGCTAGCCGGCCTAGTTTGGAAGAACAAGATAGAACCGCAAGACCCTTGAACGGGAATCCTGCAGTGCCTAGCGGACCTAATCGTTCGGGTGCCGGTGGAGCATCGGAAGTGGGTCGACCAGAGCGGACAGTCACGCACGAGAAGAGCATCAACGTCACGAAGACGTGGGATGTCCGCAATGAATGATGCCAGAGAGCATCCTACGGCTAGGTTTTCATTTAATTGTAATTGCTTCTACACTCCTGCCTCTAGGCACCAAAAAAATTTCAAAGAATACGAATCGGTTAAAGGTCCATCCTGTCTAGCACATGGAAAACATTGACAATCTCATCTATGAGATCGTTCGCGCCACCCGGTTTACGCGAAAGTGGTCTCAATGCAAATTCGAAGCAGCGGCAATGGAGGCCTTACCGGGCACTACGATTGGAAGGTCTTGATGAATATCAGTTGGGGCATGGGTATCTCACCGATCTCGCACGCTACGGCCGCAGTGGATGCAAGGCTTACTAGAAAGCAAGGATCGTGTTCAAGCTGCGACTTCCAGACTCCCCGCTTATTCCTTGGGGCTGAGAGGAGTGGCCTTGTATATTGGGCGCTTGCTGAGTGTAGCGCCAATCAGCCGACACTTGGCCCCCAAAAAACCAGCTGCCGTTTACGTGCACTGGCCCGGCGGATCAACAGACGGTGTACTCAACCGCTGGCCCACGGGCTGACCCGCTGGAAAATACATCGTATCGCGCTGGAGGCGCAGCCACAGCCGCTGGTGCATGTACCTGTGCACGGGAGGACGTAAGAGGTCCAAGGTAGGATTGCACGTGCTTCGTGTTCGGCGACCCGTGCGCTGTTCGACGGTGAAGGATCTGCGGGGTACGCAACCACCGAGTCCGACTTCACAGCAGTTAGTACTACCTTTTGTGCTCTCTTGCACCTCCTTCTGCCTTGATCGCTTTGCAAATTCTCCATCCGTTCTAGGGCCTCCCTCTTTTAAGGCCTTCTATCAGCTCGTACTCCCAGCCTTTGCTCCATTTAGACAAGGATCCGATTGTGTCCCCGTCATCAGATTACATCGCTGAGAGCCTTTCGACCAATCGTTCCCGCATCTTGCAGCCTGGTGATGAGGTTGCGACCGGCACACAATTTACCTAACCGTGTGCAGGGCTGTTTTTCCTTTTTGTTATTAGTCTGAGTCTGTGGTGCGGGTCTTCCCTGGTCAGCCCATTTGTATCTTCATCGCCGTTGCGTGTTCGGCTAGCTGTGATCTCACTACGCCCCAATCAATATCCCGGTGAATTATAATGCCGTGACTGGCCAAGCGCTTTGGTCCCCGATGTTGGGCCCGGGCGCAGTTTATCCACAAGCCCTGCGTGCAACCGCGCGTACATCGAGGTACCGCTGGTGTGAGACGGGTCAACGGCGTGGACGTAGCTGGCATTCCTGAGGCTGGGCTGATCTGGGCAAGGCAGATCGTCGCCATGAGGCGAATGCTCGATCGATTATGTAAAGAATGGATCTCAAGAACCTTCAATTTCAAGAAGTCACTTTGTATATTTTGCGTTGAAAAGAGAGAATAGTAATCCTTCGAGGTCTGCAAGTCATCTGCAATCCTCAACAGGCCGAAGATTGAACAATGCGGATTTCTTGCAGCTTACTCGCATATGCTACGCTTTTCGGAGCCCCTGTCTGGTCTTCTGGCTATGCCACCAACGATACATCATCAATTTGTACCCAATTGAAAAGCCTCTTGCCTTCCCAAATCACGCTGCCATCCGATGAGCAGTTCGAGGAATTGCGCACTGCGAACTGGTATGTATAAACTAGGGTATCGAATTGCACAACTGAAGAATCAAATACAGGGATCCAGTGACATGGCAAACACCCGCATGTGTTGCGACTCCAAATTGCACTGACCATATACGGCAATTGGTAAATGTGCTTGTCGGTTCCAATGCCTCGTTTGCCATCCGTAGTGGTGGGCACTCTCCTTCTCCAGGCGCGGGCAATATCGATGATGGGGTGTTGATCGACACGTCAAGGATAAGAGAAGTCAGCTTCGATGCATTTCACGGATTAGCAAGTATCGGCCCTGGAGCTCGCTGGAAAGATGTGCACTCCGTTCTAAGCCGCAGCAATGTTACGGTGGTTGCACCCAGAGTTTTGGACGTGGGTGTGGGTGGATCCATCCTGGGTGGTACGTCAGAAATGCCGAAAACAGTTGTAGACATAGGAGGCTTACGCGTGTTCAGGGGGCATCTCCTACCTTTCTGAGCGATATGGACTTGCATGCGATAATGTTGTTGAGTTTGAGGTAAGCTCAACTTCTTAGGCCACCTGCATCGAGTAATTAACATGGTTAGGTCGTCTTAGCAAATGCAACTGTGGTGTCAGCAAGCAGAACTCATCATCCAGACCTTTTCTGGGCTTTGAAAGGCGGCGGTAACAACTTTGGTCAGTCAACTTCCTAACTGTCATGAACGAAAACCTAAGTGATCGTTAGGCATCGTGACCAAGATCACAACACGAACACATCCAATCGGCAAAGTATGGGGTGGTTACCGCGCATACGCACCCGATCAGCTTCCCGCGGTCGTATCAGCGCTCGCAGAATACCAAGAGACAGTTGATGACCCAGACGCAAATCTCCTCATGGCAATTCCACTGAATAACCTCACGACGTCAGGATTCATACTTAACCTGATATATCTGAAGCCTGTCGAAGAACCGGCCGCTCTACGATTATTCCGCGATATTCCGGCCCTCGTCGACATGACCAAGATCCAGACCTACGAGGAGTTACTTGGGGCCGCTCCCTTGCCTGCTCTCCCGAGGTAAGTTGTGTATGTTCGAGCCCAGTAGAACTTTAATTGAATGTTTTATAGATGGGCCTTCAGAGCTACAACTTTTGCCGCGAACGCTAGCTTGTACAGCGAGATAGTCGAGGAGACTACTAATGCACCGGAGCTAGCCGGTATATCCAACATTACTGCGGGTTCAATCGTATTTAATCTGCAGCCGATATCGAAACGAGTGTCCCAGCAAGGCCGCAAAGCAGGAGGCAATGCACTACAGATCGCCGATGCGAACCAGCTATGGGGCGCTTTCAGCACCGGGTGGTGGCATGCCGAAGACGATGCCCAAGCTCATGCTTTGTCAAAAGCAGTCGTTGACCGAGTTGAGGATGTTGCGCAACGAAATGGACAGCATCTAGACCTTCTGTTTATGAACGATGCGGACTGGGACCAGAAGGTGCTGCAATCATACGGTACGAAAAGTTTCACGAGGCTGAAACGCACAAGCCGCGGATACGACCCCACCAGGGTTTTCCAACGGTTGGTTTCCGGGGGATACAAGTTGGGTTACTAGCAAGTGATGAACGGACAACACGGTGACGAGGCAGTACCACTGACGGTGACGGAGGAAAACAAAATGGGGCATCGGACATATCCAGATATATGGGGAGGCGAGAGTTGGGGTTACACGACAGGTGAGTCACGTTATTCCAGCGATATGCATATATTGAGGAACCGTCCAGTTGGGAAGCGTGTCGCGCCACGACCCTGCAGTCGGAGGTATGATCAAAAACAGTACCTACTGTGCCTCCTGCTCCGATCGATCGGTGCCGATTGATCGTTTGCCTCACACAGATCTTCGATCTACATACACCTCAATTTAAACTCTGATTCAACCTCATGTCTTCTCGCAATCACGTGACAAGCCATGACGGACGCCCACCCAACGATCCAGCACACTAGAGCGATTTCTATAAGCCCTGGAATCGGTACATATTCAAAGCGTTCTTCACGAACATTATCAACGAAGATTCTGCTTTCCACAGAACCACCCAAGCTAATAAAGGTGACCTTCATCTGCTTAGATTTCTAGCATGGAGCGCGTAGCGTGATTTTTAGAGCTCCTTATTTTCTTATAGCGTGTAAATCTACATCCGCATACATCCAGCGCCAGGCAGCGTAGATCAAACCTTCAACCCCCGTTAAACCCAGTGTAAACACCCTCCCACACCTATCCTTCACAACCCGGCACAAAACTTCAGTAGTTCAATTCGCGAAGCCCTCCTCTTCACCCACAATCATCTTTCTCCTCCAAAATCCCTGAAAACCCCATCCAAAACAAAGGGTCCCACCGCAGAGGTCACTACATTCCCCCGGGAACAACCCACCTCCTCACCACGAGCCCTTTCCCATTGCCACTCACCAGCTAGAACGTAGTCTTGCATTCTCCCTCGTCTAACAAACAGAGAAGTATTTACGAGGTACGCACGCAAAAACCCAGACCAAACCAAGAAAGAAAAGAAAAGAAAAGCAATTCGAATTCGTTCAAAACCTAACGAGTGTACATCCGTAACTAATCCCACCATGCAGGCCTATAAGCGACATACTTCCGATGAGGAAAACAGACCAAATAAGAAGACAAGGAACCCGAGAAAGAAGAAGTATAAGTGAATTGTGAATTATGAACTGTGAACCGTGAAAAACGACTCTCACCACACATACATCAAGACACTCTCATCTCTACGTATAGTGCTCTGCTGTACATCCGTAACCAATCCCACCATACAAGCCCACGAGCAGCATCCCATTCCTCCGATGAGGAAAACGTACTAGATTAGAAGACAGGAACCCGGAAGGAAGAAGAAATATAAGTGAACCGTGAACCGTGAACCATGAAAAAAGCCTTACACCACACACACACCAACACACGCTCGACTCCACTTACAATACTCTGATTTCACTCTATATATTCTACTATTCTATTTTACTCCATTCATTCCCTACCCCGCCCTTCGTGCCGAATTCTAGGGGAATCACCACCTCTTTCTTATCTATTTCGTACTCAAGCCTACACCAAATTTTCGTAAAAAAAAAATAACAAAACAAACTCTATATAATGCTCTGCCGAACGTATCTGATAGAAGTCTAGCATGTGTTGATGTAGACGTTACAGTCGTAGGAAGTAACACGCGAGGTAAGTTTCTTTGTTCAAGGGGGAAAGGGAAAGAAAGAGGTGGTTTTTGTTTCGATGGGGGAGGGTCGGATTAGAACGAAAGAGTTGTTCGTCTCTTACTTCGAACGCATAAAGACGAGCTTCAAGTGACTCTATCGCTAGTATGTTCATCACAGCGTGGACTTGGACACACACGCACTCCTTCGTCACCAGAGCACAATCGGTGCGTCTTTTTGCAAAGGCTGCAGGTAGAATGCAAGTAGTTGTCAGAAAGCAGTCTTTTGAAATTGGACTTCAATGCATTGCGTAGTGGTATTGAGCGTAGGCCTACAATTACAATACAACGCTGGTACATCTTACAAGGGGCTAAAAATACATGTTCTACAAGGTCTATGATTGACCCTGGGAAGCGGCGATGCGAGAACGGAGAGGCTGGACCGTTGCGCTCTTTGGAGCGTGCGGCTTGGTTGTGATCTGGCGCAGAATGGCACGTCGGGGCATGGAGATGCGGCTGTAGAGGACCACGGCGCCAGTGAGAAGAGCTAGGGCACCAGCCTGGTGCGAGGCGGCAAGCCAGGTAGGGACCATGTATATGAGGGTGCAGTACCCGAGCGTGGCTTGTAGATTGACGAGATGGACAAGGCCCGTGACGCCCCTCCTGGCATCTTTGGGAAGTATGGCTCTTACGGCCTTGGAGTAGCGGGTATAGGCGAAGAAAGAGAGGACGGCAGTAAAAGTAGTAGTAGCGAGGATACGGTGGTCCAGCTGTACGAGGGAGGGATTCTCTAGCATGTTACGCCACCAGAGATCAGATTGGTCAGGAACGTGACTGTAGAAAGGATCGAAGAGCTCCTTCTTGGGTGGGGTGAGACCAAGGCCCATGTATGGGAATTCATTGTAGATCAAACCAGCATCGAGGCCAGCAACCAGAGCTCCAGACATGGCAGTGGTAAAGATCAAAAGTGTCATACCAACCACAGTGCCTCGGAAGATGCGCAGGGCAGGGTTCTTGATGGTGCGAACCCATTCGGCGGCCTTTGCTGGATCAGCCAGCATGCGGTGCTCTTTCAGAATGCCGAGGCCGGTGAGCAACATGGAGCAGTAGACGGCGAATGCGGCACCCAAATGGGCAGTCAGGCGGTACTGGCTGACGCGGGGATGGCTGCCTTTGGCGAAGAGATCGTCCTTGAGTCCGCTCTTAACCATCCACCAGCCGATGATGCCCTGGAAGCCAATCATGCCGCATATGCCCGTGAGTTTCCAAGCCATTGACGGCGTGACCCTTCGGCGGGCGATGAAATAGACGGTCGGGAGCAGGAAGGTGACGCCGATGACTCTCCCCCACAGGCGGTGGGTCCACTCCATGAAGTAGATCTGCTTGAACTCGGGGAGGGTCATGCTCGAGTTGAGCTGCTGGAACTCGGGCGAGGCCTTGTACTTTGTGAACTCGCTCTCCCAGTCGGCCTGGTTCATGGGCGGCAGAGAGCCGGTTACGGGACGCCATTCGGTGATGCTCAGGCTGGCACAGTTAGCCACGGCATTGCGGTGCAAGCTTGGGATGCTCACCCTGACTCTGTGAGCCTGGTTAGGCCGCCGAAGATGACAATGCCGAAGACGCTGGCGGCGCTGCCCAGCAGCCAGTATGCGACGGTCTTGTCGCTCGTCTCGGGCCAGCTGCTGGTCTTGGGCTTTGTCTTTGCGGCGGCCTCTGCAAGGGAGCCCTCAGCGGTGGAAGCGCTGGTGCGCAATGGCTGCGTCGACTGCCATCTCACCGACTGCAGGAGCGAGGGCTGGCGGGGAGCGGCGCGGACGGGGAAGGCGCGGGCGGGCGCATTGAGGCAGGGGCGACACACGAACAGGCGGCGAGCGAGGCGCGGGGCGGCGGTCCGCAGCTGCGGCAGGGCCTGGAAGACGGACGACATTGTCGATGCGGCGTGTGAAGAGGCACGCCGGCTTTTCTTACAAAGTCGTCTGCGGTGGTTCGACGGCGGCGCGGCTGCTGGGGCGCTGCCGAGCCGGTGGGCGCACCCTGCAGGGACCGTCGCACCTTGCCCGGGGCGGCAACTGTGGCCGCGCGCCTAGGCAGCATCACACGCCTGCCCTCCGCGAGATCAGCGTCCACCAGACCAGAGCTGCAATGACGCCGCCGCCTGGGCGCGCTGCCCTCCCCGCTTTTCACAGGCCCATGGCATCCCTTCTTCTTATCACCCACCGCCCGCTGCGTCTCCCCCGAAGCCTGCGTGATAGCCCGTACCCCGCCAACAGCCGCTAGTTCTGCGCCCACGCACATCGCGTCCCTCATGCGTCAGGCTCACCTCTCGCCCCGACCATGACCACGCCTGTCGCAGGCGAGCACGAGGACGCCAATCGCCATCATGCGTCGCCGCCAGAGATCCAACGCGACCAGCCCTGGTCCCAGCTAGCCGACGACGAAGCGGCCAACGGCACTCCCCGCGCGAGCCTCTTCTCTGCTGGGCCCTCCACCGTGTTACCTGAAGGATCGCCGGAGCGGCACACGCTCGACAACCCCACACCCCATGCGGGCAGTATCTCGCCCTCGAGCTCCTCACGCCCGCTGGCCACGCTCGCGACTATCGCAAACATGAAACGCACCCAGAGGACGAGAGTCTCAGAGGACCCGCCGCCGCCCATTGTGCAGTTCAGCACCCGGATACCCAGCGCACAAAAGGCCACCGACGACCCCACGACTCCGCCAGACAATAAACCCTCTAGGGACACTCGCGGCCGTGAATACACGACCCTCACAACCCTCAGCCGCCTCTTTGCTGGGAATGATACCATGCCGACCTCGCGCGCCCCCTCCTACAATCAGGCGAGCGGGCCGCTGTATATGCGAGGTAACAAAGAACCCTTCGCATCCTGTTGTACTGGCTGTTGACTGCTATAGCGTCGAGCGAGTCCTTGACCCTCCCCGACCACCTATACACGCGCGGCCTGCTCGAAGGTCGACACTCGGACATCACCGTCATTGCATTTGGCCAGAGATACAACCTGCACCGCTTGATCCTCGATCGCGCCCCGTTCTTCACCACTGCTCTTTCGGAGCCCTGGATTGAGAGCCAGTCGAGGGAGGTGAAGCTATATCCTGAAGACATCGACAACAATATCACGCAGGCAGCGTTTGAGCTGGCCATCAAACGGCTGTATGGCGTGGATATCTCGAAAGAGTGCGATGTCGAGGCTATCGGCCTGTTCGCGACGGGCTGCTGGCTGGAAATGCAGGACCTGATCGATGCGTCAATCGAGTCCATATTGCGTCAGATGACACCTGAGCTCCTAGGACCTTTGATCCGCTTGGTCACGTCCAACTACTATGGCCGCTCTGGAGACCGCATCTTGGAATCTGCCAAAGCCATGCTGAGCCGCAACGGCTGGGAGATGCCGCTGAAGTTCTGGGACGGTATGCCCGGCGACATCATACGGGAATTGGTGGCGTCGGACGGCTTCTACGTGGACAGCGAGTGGGATCGCTGGGTGCTAGCGAAACGTCTTCTGGACCGAAGACTACGCCAAACTGCGGTCGATGCTAGATTGATACAGCGAGGCCAGAGGCCAATTCCAAAAGTTCCTGGCGCATCTTCGTTGACTGCTGTCCGCTTTGGTGGTGTTTACCGCCAGGATGCACTCACGTTACAGCAATCCGGTACCGATGCACAGAGCGACTGGCTTGCTCTATACACTGATACCGACATCGAACGCATCCTGGTATTGCTGGACGAGGGCATTCACTACGTTCACATGGATTTCGAGCAATTAGAGTTCATCCGAAAGGCACGCGACGTGTTTGGACTGCCTGTCATACCAGACAAGGTCATTTCTAATGCTCTGTGGCAACAACTGGCACTCCGCCAAAAGGTGCTGAATACAGATGATTCCTCGCAAGAGTTGGGTCTGTGCCAACAGCCACCGGAGCCGGCTACGGTAAACGCAGGCACCAAATCGGAAGGCTACAACTCGTCCAAGGGCAAACAAAAAGCGGCTGGTCAAAGCCCCGACAGTGATCAGGAACACGATTGGGAATCAGGTAGCTGGGACGGTAACGGCAAGCCACGGAAATTTTGGATACCAAGTTCAGACTGTAACATTGTCTTGGGCAATGGCGCGGATCCTGTCGTTACTACTTCAAGCTCGTTCCAACGTCACGCAACGCGGTTGTCAGCAACGATACAGCCAGAGGACGCCCAGTGGGCTACTGATTTCGCCTCGTCGCCAGGCACAATGGCAAATCCAAACACGAGAACTGATCATGGCCGACCGATATCGGCTGGCGGGAGTAATGCTGGCCAGCCAAAACCTATCGCTTATACCGAATTCCCTCCATTCCGCTTTGCTGCCGAGTTCCCGAACCCTCGCTTCTTGAAGGAAAAGAAGCGAGTCTACTCACGGACTGTATCATACGCGGGTTCATTGTGGAACATCTACATCCAAAAGGTCAGATCAGCCAAGAACGTGCAGCTGGGGGTGTATCTTCATCGTGCCAAGGAGCGAGAGGTGGACGATAATCCTCACGCGAACGGCGTCAGCCAGCAAAACGCAGGAACGGTTGATGAGAGAATCGGACAGCTTGAAAGGGAGATGTTGCTGCGTAGTGAACGAAGAGAGCGCCGCCGAAGTGGCCGTGCTCCGCCCGCAGACAACGCAAACGACGAGGATACCAGCGGCAGCGGAGGCGATCCAGATGGCACCCTGGTGTCTACAGGGTCTCGAAACCCTCTCTTTTCGCCCGGCTCGCTAGCTGGTCGTAGAAGTGGCACCGTTCCTCGTCTACCGTCCACAAGAGGCCATTCACAATTCCAGTTCCCTATCACATCGCCGACAGACGGCGAAGGCCCTGCGGATTCGCCTTTTTTCCCCTTGACGATGGAGGCTCCTTCGGATAACCCGTCTGATGACTCTGATGATGACGACGACGACGATGTTCCTATCTCGTACCCGAACCCCTCGCTGTCAGCGCAGCGTAAGGCTCGTGCAGCGGTCCCGACCCTGCCAACGTACGTGGATGCTCGTCCAACCATCAAGACTTATTTCAAGATCTACAGTCCCTCCAAGGGTGGTAGGATGCTGAGCATCTACGAGAGTGCACCGGATCGGTTCAACTTCAGCCAAAGCTGGGGTTGGAAGAGCAGTACCCTGATGCTGGACGAAGTTGCACTAAGTGGAGGGGCCGTGGAGGCTACCGCTCCAGAAGATGGCATCCCTGGAAAGAAGGGTGATGGCAAGCTCAGATTTATGGTTGTCATCGGAAATTTGTAAGGTTTCAGGAGAAGGAGCACTACGAGTGTACCGACCATCTCCAGCGAACTAATGATTATGCATTGTCTGTTTATTGCACGATACCAGAATTCGTACGGATACGTACTGCATTAGCGAACGGGTTATCTCTTTGGACGTTTCTGAAAGCGATTGGTCAACTGGAAATGGGTTTGATACCAGTGTATACGATTTATGAATCATGTCTTCTCAAATGATATTCAGAATATCCAGCCTGACAATCGCAAGTCTTTCAAATCGCCAACATGCGGTACCCCGTGAGGCATCGGTGATCAAGAACCGAGCCAACAGCCTGACCAATCACGAGATCCGGACGCTAACATCGCCACTGGTGATCGACATGGCATTGTGGGAGAGCATTGGATTCACGCGGACCGCGCCCCCGGGTTTTGGAGTATCCCCCGCATCGCCGCTCACGCGTGTGGAGATGAAGCTCCCGATGCGGTAATCCGTAGAGCGGCAAATAGCGGCTCCAGACACTGCTTTGAGAATCATATATTGACGTCGGTTGAGGTAGGTATATGTGCTTGAAGCTCCGCGGTCAGTATGATGTCTGTATTATACTTCACAGCTCTCTTGTTCTTGTCTGTCTTATAGATAAGTACACTGTCCAGTCTATTGCATACTTGAGAGCAAGACAGCATCTACCAGCATGGCTGATGTACAAATGCGGAACGCCAACGGGTCTACGGCGTACGGCAAAGCTGCTGTCAACGGGCTCTTGAAAGAAGAAGCGAAGCCCTCGGCGCCGAAGCACACGAGCAAGGACGATGTACAGCTTGTGCTGCAGAGTTTCAGGCTCTTGATTGCAGATCTCTGCCAGCAGTTTGGCATGGGTAGATATTACCACTCCCCTGGTTCAGTTCAGTGTCTTTGCTAACAGTTTCAGGCCATCCCGGCGGCGCAATCGGCATGGCAGCGTTTGGCGTCGCGCTCTGGAAATACGCCATGAGGTATGCGCCGCATTCACCGGAGTGGTTCAACAGGGATAGATTTGTGCTCTCGAACGGTGAGCTGCGGGCGCTTGATAACATTGTTTGCGGGCGAGCTAATGAGCCGTAGGACATACATGCCTTTTTCAGTATACCAATCTCTATCTATCTGGCTACAAGGCCATGACGTGGGAACAACTGCTATCATACCACTCCGAGCGCCCGGATAGTCTGTGTCCAGGACACCCTGAAATCGAGCACGAGGGCATCGAGCTCACGACTGGGCCGTTGGGACAGGGTATTTCGAACGCCGTGGGCCTGGCGATTGCGACTAAGCATTTGGCTGCGACGTTTAATCGACCGGGATTCGAGGTGGTGAATAATCACACTTGGTGCTCGATTGGGGACGCGTGTTTACAGGGTACGTATCTGCTGCTGGGGGAATCGATGACTAATGGCGTCGTCTTTCAGAGGGCGTGGGCTGCGAAGCTTTGAGTTATGCCGGCCATCTCAGACTTAATAATCTTACGGTCGTATATGATAATAATCAGATTACCTGCGATGGGTCCGTCGACCTCACGAATACCGAAGATGTAAACAAGAAGATGGAGGCGTGTGGCTGGGAAGTCATCGACGTGCATGATGGCGTGAACGATGTAGAAGGTATTGTGGCTGCGCTGGAAAAAGGCCGCGATCCGAACCGCTCGAAGCCCCTTTTCATCAATGTGCGTTCTATTATCGGTGTCGGCTCAGCGGTAGCTGGGCAAGCTGTCTCGCACGGCGCACCTCTGGGGAAGGATAACGTCGCGGCCATGAAAAAGGCATACGGTTGGGATACCGAGAAAGTCTTCCACATCCCAGACAAAGTGAAGAAATTCTACGAGGACATCCCCGCCCGTGGAGAGAAGCACGTCAAAGAGTGGAACGACCTCCTCGCACGGTACACGAAGGAATACCCCGATCTAGCAAAGACATTCAAAGACCGTATGGCCGGCAAACTGCCCGAGAACTGGGCGTCCATGATCCCCTCGTCCTTCCCGTCAGACCCAACACCCTCACGGAAATCAAACAACCTCGTTGTAGGCAAGATCTTCGCCGAGTGCCCTACCTTCCTAGTCGGCACCGCAGACCTCACGCCCAGCGTCAACATGACATGGCCTGACTACGAGATCTTCAACCCGCCAGACCTCAAGCCCATCTCCGGGAAGCAGGGCAGCTACCAGGGGCGATACATGCACTACGGCATCAGAGAGCACGTCATGGCGGCCATTGCGAACGGGCTCGCGGCGTACGCGCCCCGCACAATCATCCCGATCACAAGCACCTTCTTCATGTTCTACCTCTACGCCGCGCCCGCCGTGCGCATGGGCGCCCTCCAGAAGCTGAAGGTCATACACGTCGCGACGCACGACAGCATCGGCGCCGGCGAAGACGGCCCCACGCACCAGCCCGTCGAGCTCGCGGCCCTCTACCGCGCAATGCCAAACATGGAGTACATGCGGCCGGGCGACAGCGAGGAAGTGGCCGGCGCGTGGAAGCGCGCCATCGAGTATGACGGCGGGCCCAGCATGCTCAGCGTGAGCAGACACGCCATCCCGCAACTCCCGGGCCTGACGAGCCGCGCGGGCGTCGCGAAGGGCGCGTACGTACTGCGTGAAGAAAAAGCCGCGGACGTCACGCTCATCTCGGCGGGCGCAGAGCTCTCCTTCCCCGTTGCCGTCGCAGACGCTCTCGCGGAGAAATACGCCATCACAGCCCGCGTCGTCAGCTTCCCCTGCCACAAGCTGTTCCGCGAGCAGCCGCTGGGGTACCAGAGGGAGGTGCTGCGGCGGCACGAGGGCATCCCCGCTGTCGTCATCGAGCCGTATGTTTCGCTGGGGTGGGAGCGCTGGGCGGATGCCGGGCTCAACATGAGGGGGTACGGCCATAGTTTGCCGGGGAAGTACATCTATCAGCACTTTGGGTATACGACTGAGGGGATGGCGGAGAGGGTCGAGCGGTTTGTGAAAGACTTCAAGGAGGGGAAGGTTGGGAGGGGGGAGTTTGTCGAGGTGTAGGTGTAGGTGGGGGAGGGGGATTGGAAAGGTGGTGTAGGATCATGAATTATTCTGGTTCCGTTGATAAGATTCTGTAGGAGTGTGCATGGTGGAAGATAAAGTGGGTGAATTGTCTGGGCTCGTGGATGTGATAGTCGAAACGTTGCAGACATCGACTACGAGTCAATTAGCTGTGGTGTTCGAACGTTACAAACGTGGACATCAACTATGAGTGAATCAGCTTTTAGAGTTCCCTAAGAAACACAGGACGGAATCTATGCGCGAACTCTTGTACCCAGAGTCCTTGGACCGCTTGTAGTCAACGGCGTACCGCGTTGACATAGCAAAGTGGGGTGCGAGTATGCTCCCGCGGAGGCCCTGCATGAAGATCTAGGTCCTACTTCCATTGGAGGAAATACCGCGTTAAAGCAGCTGGACTCCGGGGTCGTCGAGCGTAGTGTACCGTCTATACATATCGCGTATAATACCCTAAAAAAAAACGCCATATTATCGAACAATTTGCAATAGCAACTAGAGCGAAGTGGCGGGCATGAGGAAAATGGGGTTTTATCGAATAATCAGAATGAGGCAAGTTAGGTTTCGATGATGAGTTTGCTTGTGCCACGATGGTATGGAAGTGATACAAGGGGCGAGACTACGCGTTGCTTGTTGCCACGGTTCGAAGATGTGTGCGGTGTCACAGTTTCGTTGATACGCTTTTCGATGATAGTAGGTGCAAACCAAGAAAATATACTTCTATGCGAGAGGAGGGCCGGACCTTTCGGACGGATATGTCAATAATGAAGCGGACATTGGAGGTGGCGACTATAAAAGGATGCCTCCTTTGGGGAAGGCGCGCTGGAAGTTTACACAATTGCACAAATTGGTAGTTTGTTGTGACGTAGACGACAACGAAGGCCAATTGTGGAAAGGCTCGCAGCCACGCGGAGATCGTGCGAAGTGGTGAAACGTACTGTACGGCGCACGACTCTAACTTAGTCCGGTGGGACTTTTCTGAACAATAGCCCAGCACGAGACATTCCATGGCGAAATGGTGTGGTTCGGGTTACGCCAGGATTTCTAATAGAAACGCAGAGTGAATTTTCAGGAGAAACACGTGCTGGTTCGGAGGGTGTTCGCTGATTATTTGCGGATATAACCGCATGCTAGCGTTGGACGTAGGGCTCGGAAGCTGCAAACAGGTAAGCTAGACGAACTTTATTCACCATGGTCGCAATCCGGCGCAACGATCGATCAGCACCCCACCTAATTTTGTCCGTGGTGCGGTGCAGCGTGGTGACGGGCAGTCGCCCACGGTAAGGGAGCCGCAGCCGCCGAGGGAGGGATGATGCTTGTTGCGATCCTTCCCAGCAACCGTGGGACGCTACCCCGGGCGCAGAAATTTCTGTCGACTCTTCCAGACAAGAGACATCCAACTGGATGGATGTGGCTGACGTTCCCGGCAGGCCACGTTGTTCTCGTGTTGGTTGCGCAGAGCGAGGAGCGGGCAGTCCTGTGCGATGCGTCTCGAATCTCGCTTAAGTTTCTACGATGCGAGGGGAGCGTCTGTAACTCGATGTTTTGCTTGTTTGGTACGAGAGATTGTCTGACTGTACGCTCATGTGGTTCCTGTGCAACTGGGAGCCCGACGGTCGCGGTGGCGTCTGTATAGCGCGTTTCACGTCAGAGGCGGTGGTTGCTTTTGTGGTGTGTCGGGCGGTTGCACAGGAGGGTTTATGAATGGCTGGCAGGCAGCTTCACTCCGGTGAGGTGACACGGTGCCTGTCGGAGAGCCAAGCAGCGCCAAAAGAGCGTTGGCCCGAAATTGGAGCTGTCGTGGGCAGGCGACGGTGTTGAGCATGGCGGAGAGACAAGGCGGGCCGCAATCTCGCCTGGCACGGTGGTACGGCGCATAGAGCGAACACGTGAGGGGTGCAGCAAAAGGAAACGCAGCGTTGGAGGAGCTTGTCTGTCAAACGAGTCGCAGGCTGGCGCCAGTGTCGCGCTGTGGCGGGCGGCGCAACGGCCTGTTGGCGGGCGGCTGACTCGGCGGTCGGGCGTTGAAACGCAGACGCAGACGCAAGGCTCGGTGGCAGAGGAGGGAGCCGAGGGCGTAGGGTGGCCGGCAGGCGGATGACGATGGTGGAGCATGGTGCTGGGGGTGCTGTGGGCGGTGCAGGGAACAGCAGCAGACGTGCCAGGACTCGCCAGGACTCGCCAGGACTCGCCGTGGGTAAATGTGCTGTCCGTGCATCATTCGCAGAGCGTCTCCTTTGCATCTGCAACCGCTGCTCTGCCTGTGTCGCCCCAGCCGCAGCAGGATCGAGCCCGCCGTCCCTCATGGACGCAGCACCGCCCGCGCCGGCCTCAGCTCCGCGCAAGCTGCTGAAGAAAACAAAGGGCCCGCCCATCTCCTACCACAACAACCCCCGCAACCACGCCCTCCAGCGCGCGCCCTCGGCGCCCACGTACCCGTCCTTCCACCCGCAGCGCAGCGCCGAGCAGCTGGCCGCCAAAGAGCCAGAGCCGCCCTCGCTGCTGCGCCGCCAGACGTCCAACCCAGCCTTCTCGCTCGACTCGGCCGCCAGCTCCCAGCACTCGCTGCGCACCACCCCCGAGCTCGTCGGCGCCCCCTTCGACGCCGCCGCCATCAACAAGAGCATCACGGCCTCCATCGCCTCGCACCGCGCCCCGCCCGCTCCCGCACCCGCCGCCAGCGCCGCCCACGACAGCGCCCCGCAACAGCACCCCCAGCACCCCCAGCACCCCCAGCACCCCAAGAAGCAGGGCAAGCCGCCCAAGCTGCGCCAGAGCGCCAGCTTCATCCTCGCCCGCAAGATGAACGACACAATCACCCCGCCGCGCTCCGACGCCGGCACAAAGTCGCCCCGCCAGCGCTACTCGGACGAGGCCGAGCCCGCTGCCGCAAAGAACCGCAAGTCGGACGGCGGCAAGAAGAAGGGCGCCTTCTCCAGCTTCATGAACAGCATGCTCGGCTCGCCCCGCCGCCCGACCATCTCCACGCCCACGAACCCAATGCACGTCACCCACGTCAGCATCGACAACGAGACGGGCGAGTTCACGGTACGTGTCACCCCGAGGCCCCCCGCCCGCCCGCTCCTTCTCCTCCTCCTCCTCCCCCTCCTCTGCATCCTGATCCCTCCCTGCCCTGCCCTGCCCTCGCTGACCGCCTCTAGGGCCTGCCCAAGGAATGGCAACGCATGCTGCAGCAGAATGGCATCACCGAGCAGGAGCAGAAGCAGCACCCCCAGGCCGTCATGGACGTCGTCACCTTCTACAAGGACAACGCCGAGAAGAACGAGGAGGACGCCATATGGGACAAGATGGGCCCCGCCCAGGCCTATGCCTACCAAGCGAACTTGACGCCAGGCTCGGGCTACAGCACCATCCAGCCCTTGCTCAGCCCGCCCCAGAGCCCGCGCTTCCCACGCAATGAGCTGGACAGCTTCGAGAACCCACGTGCCCCTCCCCCAATCCCCCGCAGCCACACGTCTCCTGGCGTTGCCGCACCCCTCTCCCCACAGATAAATGGCTCCCTCATTCCGAACCGGCCAGCTCCAAAGCCCCCAGGTGCTGCCACTGCAAACCTCATCCCCAGTCGCCCTGCTCCGTCGGCACCCAGTCCAGGGGCGCAGCAGCAGACCGTCCAGACCCCCCGGCAAGAGAACGAATACCCGCAGGTCGCATTTGCACCTCCTACCGTATCAGATAGCCCGCATGGAACCTCTTCGGCGCCGCGAAGTCGGGCTAATACAACGGGCGGCACGCCGCCTCGCTTTGATTCGCCATCGAGCGCGACCACCATGTCCCCTGCCCAGCAGTACCAGCAGCAGCAGGCCCAGGCCATGGCTGCTGCACAGCAGTCCATGTCCGTCAAGCAGCCCCAGCTAGCACGGGCCTTGAGCCAAAAGCAGCCGCAACCGCAACCGCAGCCCCCGCACCTCGCTCCGGCAGCCCCTGCGCCTTCGCAGCCTTCGCCCCAGCAACAGTTCGCCCAGCAATCTGATCCACAAAACATTCCTCTCCCGTCCCAGCAAGCACGCGTTGGCCCAGCGCCTCGCCCTCGACAGAGACCAAGACAAAGCCAGGGGCCGGATATTGTAGCCAAGCTGAATGCCATCTGCACGAATGCAGACCCCACGCTGAGGTACCGAAATCTGAACAAAATCGGCCAAGGTGCATCGGGCGGCGTCTTCTCTGCGTATGAAGTCGGGAGCAACAAGTGTGTGGCCATCAAACAGATGAACCTGGAACAGCAGCCCAAGAAGGATCTAATCATCAACGAGATCTTGGTCATGCAGAACAGCAAGCACAGAAATATTGTGAACTTTATGGATAGCTTTCTGGTTCGTGGAGATTTGTGGGTAGTCATGGAGTACATGGAGGGAGGCAGCCTGACGGATGTTGTGACCTTCAACATCATGTCGGAAGGACAGATTGCAGCAGTCTGCCGCGAAGTACGAACAAACGATCATCTTCCTCTTGGATCCACATTGGCTAACTTTCCCAGACCTTGAACGGCCTCCAACATTTGCATTCAAAGGGCGTTATTCACCGCGACATCAAATCCGACAACATCCTACTCTCATTGGAGGGCAACATCAAGCTGAGTAAGTCTGGCGTTGTGTGTCAGTTATCACGCTGGAGCTAACATGTGTACAGCCGATTTTGGCTTTTGCGCCCAGATCAGCGAGACTCAGAACAAGCGGACTACCATGGTCGGTACGCCCTACTGGATGGCCCCAGAAGTAGTCACACGGAAAGAGTATGGCAGAAAGGTCGACATCTGGTCTCTCGGTATCATGGCCATCGAGATGATTGAAGGCGAACCGCCGTACCTCAACGAAAGCCCTCTGCGAGCATTGTGGCTCATTGCAACAAACGGTACACCTACTATCAAGGATGAGCAAGCTCTTTCCCCTGTATTCAAGGATTTCCTGCACTTCTCCCTGAAGGTCGATCCGGACAAGCGGGCTAGTGCACATGATCTTCTCACTGTGAGTTTGCCTCCTTTTACACGGCTACCAAAGGATCCAAGCTGACCTTGCCGTAGCATCCGTTCATCGCCACGGCAGAGCCCCTTAACACGCTGGCACCATTGGTACTTGCTGCGAGGAAAGCCCGGGCCGAAGAGCGACGGAAAAAAGGTGGTATGTGATTGCGTCTGATTGATTTCAGAATGCATCTCACTAGGAGAGGCGCAGGTCCAGAGGCAACGCGAACCAGTGGCCACGATTCGAGCATGGACGCAGTCCTCTCGACATGCTCGTACGCCGAATGGTATTGCCGAGTCCAAGACCTGTAGCCGAGATGGATTTTCGCGACCACGCGGTCCTACTGCTTGTATACCATTGCAATCTCGCTTGTCGCATGAGCGGCTGCGCAACCGACATTGTCCAACGGAGCGACAAAGCCGCCTACGCCCGCTGAGGATTTCCACCATGTGCAATTAACGGCGATTTTTCCTTTTTTGGATTGTCCGCATTCTAGCGGTCGTCCTTTGGTGCGACTTGAGCGTCGCATTTCGAGAACTACCTGGTTGAGTGTATTTCCTCTTCGGCAAAAGGTGTATCTTCCACGCACTGGGTCATCGGGCCCGAATATCCAGCGAATCACGCATAGAGGATAACTGTACCCTTGAATTCTCTCCGATGGTATGGTTATTGGTTGTTTAGGGGCGTTTTCTTCCAGGCGCAAGCATTCAATATGGAGCGTTTTGTTCTTATTGGCCAGGTTTTGTTTTGAAGCGGAGATTTCCCTCTGACCTGGCACATCTCAAAGAGGGGACGAAGACGACATGTCGGTGCTTTCTACACTAGCCTTTTCACTTTAGTGTCTATATTCGGTGGCAGCTTTTGGGAGAGGGACCTCTACATGAATTGGGAGAAACAGGTGGCATCGTTGGGATATAGAAAAGTCGGCCCGCGAATATAAGCTGTCGAGGAGGCCCTCATGCGGACGCCTTCTTCGCACATATACACCAATGCCAATCTCAGAGCACTGTCTGAACCATTCGTTTGCGTGCACACAGGCTAAGATAGGGATCGGAGTGCCGTGGCGAAGACATGTACACTGTACTACTCAGATTGTACGACATACGAGACAGGAGAATTCGGTGCATGTTTACGCCCAAGACTTGCGTCTAAGCCCTTTGAGTCATGTTATATACGATCATGGTACAGAAACGCCATGGAAGCGAGTGCGTAGTGTATGTTTGATTCATTGTTCGCCCAAAGCAATGCTCGAGATGAAATCGCAACTAAGAGAGTAGTACACCGATTTTACTTGGGACGAAAGAATTCGGTCACGGCGCAATGTGCCTGGTTCGTATAATGTTCAAAATTCAATTTTCGACTCGAACCAGGCTACTTAGTATTGAAGGTAGCTTGTAACAGATCTTGCGAATCCACGTGTGGCGCGAGCCTGCGCCACAGGAGCTTCGTCAGCGATCACCACCCCACTGGGTGCTGGGCACTGGGCACCGGGCAGTTGCGTCAACCTCCACTCGCTTCAGGCAGTTGCGCTCTTTGACTTCCTCCCGCCACCTTCCTTTGACATCCTTCCGTGATCATATAGACCGCAACTCTCAATAATATAGCGGTCGCACATTCGACATGTTTCGCGCGCAGACGAACGCCTTCGATGATGCCGTGCTCAAGGCAACCGACGAGAACCTGACGAGCGAGAACTGGGAATATATCCTCGTACGTTGCACTACTTCTCTATGCCTCGGGAGCTAGCCGTACTCTACAACCGATATGCTATATATACAAAGCTACCCAGAGGTTTGGAAGTCATGTTCGACCTAGGCTAACCCACTGTTGCAGGATGTATGCGACAAAGTGGGCGCTTCCGACACGGGCGCCAAAGATGCCGTTGCTGCCATGATCAAGAGGCTTGCCCACCGCAATGCCAACGTCCAGCTCTACACGCTCGAGCTCGCGAACGCGCTTAGCCAGAACTGCGGGATACAAATGCATACAGAGCTTTCTTCGCGGAGCTTCACCGAGGCGTTACTCAGACTTGCGGCAGACCGGAACACGCACCAGCAAGTGAAAGCCAAGATTCTAGAGCGTATGGCAGAGTGGTCGGAGATGTTCGCAAAGGACCCAGGTCTAGGCATCATGCAGGGGGCCTACGAAAAGTTGAAGTCACAGAGTATGTAAACACCTGCGCTGAAAACGTAGGCATAGACTGACGAAAGCAGACCCGAATCTTCGCCCTCCTTCGAAACCCCAGAAGACGCAGATTACCGACTTAGACCGCCAGAAGGAAGAGGAGGAACTTCAGATGGCACTTGCCATGTCGATACGAGAGTCCAAAGGCGCGGCGCCTTCCGCAGCCAAGTCGAACACCCCGCAAGATTCCGCAGATGCCTCAAGCTCCCAGAGTGCTACTCCAGCCCAACCAGTTCCCGCAGGTACGACCGCAGCAACCGTCTCACGAGTACGAGCGCTCTACGACTTCCAGCCCTCAGAGCCTGGAGAATTGCAGTTCAGGAAAGGTGATGTCATCGCAGTGCTTGAGTCTGTCTATAAGGATTGGTGGAAGGGCTCGTTGCGCGGCCAGACCGGTATCTTTCCGCTCAACTATGTGGAGAAGCTACAGGACCCTACGCCGCAGGAGTTGGAACGAGAAGCGCAGATGGAAGCGGAAGTTTTTGCCCAAATTAGGAACGTGGAGAAACTCCTGGCACTGCTAAGTACTACGTCGCAGAGTGGAGGTGACGCGAGGGAGAACGAGGAAGTCACGGAGCTATATCATTCGACATTGTCTATTCGACCCAAGTTGATTGAACTTATCCAGAAATATTCACAAAAGAAGGGTAGGTCATGGATAAAAGCTCCGTACGTACAATGCTAACATGATTTAGACGACTTCACACAACTTAACGAGAAGTTTATCAAGGCTCGGCGAGACTACGAATCATTGCTTGAAGCTTCGATGTCACAGCCCCAACAACCCTATGGTGCCCGCCCGTACGGCGCGTACAATGCTCCTCCTGCAGGTGCTTATGGTGGCTACCCACCCACATCACCTCCACCACAGCACTATGGCGCTCCTCCATCAGGTCCACAAGGTCCTTCCTCTCAGTATCCTCCTGCGGCTTCAAACCCTGCATTCTTCATGGTGCCACCCGGGCAACAGCGCCCCCAGCAGCAAACTCCAAAGCCTGAGCCATCGGCAGACCCGTACGCGCAACAGCAGGGAAGAATCCCATCTGGAGGTCGTCCACAAAGTTATGCCCCGCAAGAGCTATCTACCGGGCACTACGACTCTCCTGTGGATAAACGCCAGTCGTTTGCCGCACCTCAAGGCGCTCCCTCTGCACCTCAAGACTATGCGTATCCTCCTTCACAATCACAGCCACCTCAAGCACCGCCTGGATACCCACCAAATACGAACGCACCTTCAGCTCCGCAGAACCCTTATGATCAGGTCTCATCGCCGTATCCATCTGGCCAGGCACCTCCTCCGCAGACACAGTCGCCCTCGGACCCATACTCGCAACCGCCACAACAACAGCAGGGCTATGGATATCCGCCACAGCAACCGAACCATGCACCTCCTGCCCCGCCGACAGCAACAGGTAGTCCGCCGCCGCCGCAGGGGTACCTACCGTATAGACCTGGCGGGCAGGCGCCAAGTGCACCCCCGGGTGGCGACGAGGGGTTTTACAGGTAGATGGGCAGATGGTATGAGGAAGGGAGGGATATGTGTTTAGTGTATGAGTAAGATTGGCATATTCGCATAGCCCTTGGGCTAGTTGAGGCATAGGGTGTTAGCAAGATACCACGGCATGGACAGTTGCTGGATTTCCGCGTATGTACGAAATTGAAAGTTGTTACGATGCCGAGGACTTGATGGAACAAAGCTCTGGATGCCATGTTTATCAACACTGTGATGCAAGAGCAGTCTAAATCGTCCCTGCATGTCTCCTAAGCGGCCCGTCGATGGTCTGTCGTTCCGATCGGACATGTTTCGGAGACACAATTGCCGCCAATGCTACCCATTGAGGGGCAGCTGCCGACTGTATTGTAAGCGTTTTGACGTCCAGACTCTGATTTGACTGCTCGAGCAGGCTTGACCGCTACGATGACGCGGAAATGCCAATGGAGAGGTGGACTGAGGTTCGTCTCACCGGGACCGAGGTTGCCGACGTCTGCGGGCAGCGTTGGATGGCCCGTCGGCTCAACACGACGGCTTTTGGGATAGGTACTGTAGCGTACGCAGCTCTGCACATGTGATGGTGATTGTGGTCCGTATTGCGAAGACGGCAGATAAGCAGCAGGGCAGCGGAATACATTGCTCAGCGCAGCGCAGCGCAGCAGACGCCGCAGCCCCGCGACTGGTGGGGGAGGTTTAAGGTGAAGGGTCTCGTTTCCCCTTTGGGCCAGGGCTCGCCAGCCAATCGGGGCCGTCACGTTTGGAAGCGGGCGCCCGCTGGCTCACCTCGCGCCGGCTCTCTCTTATCCTGCTCGGCTACCGACACCACTCGTCGACCTTTGTTCAAAACTCACCTCCTCTTTTTTTGCGGCACGGCACGGCGTTGCAGGCGAACTGTCCTTTGACTCCAGATACCCCAGCGCGACCCACTGCATTGAGACGTCAACATGGCTGACAAGGTCTTCACTTACTCGGACGTGTCGGAGCACAACACCAAGAAGGATCTGTACATTGTCGTCCATGACAAGGTCTACAACGCGTCGAGCTTCGTCGACGAGCACCCGTACGTTTGCCTTCTCCCTGCCTGGCACGCCTCAGCTTCGCCATGGCGTACCCCCCTACGTGGACATCGACACCGCCAGTTTCGCTCCAGGCGCAACCCCGCATTCAGCACGCGTCTCAATGGAACAACGTGGTAAACAATGAGTAGGGCTGGGTAGCTGACACGTGCACAGCGGTGGTGAAGAGGTCCTGCTCGATGTAGGAGGCCAGGACTCAACGGAGGCATTCGAGGACGTGGGACACAGCGACGAGGCGCGCGAGATCCTCGAGGGCCTGCTGGTCGGCAAGCTGGAGCGCAAGGTACGTCGAATCTCCTTCCCTTCTTCGTCTCCCTCTATCCACAACACCATCCCCTTCCTTCCACACTCCCCCGGAGGCACCCCACGCCGCCCCCAAAATCAAGCCACCCCACCTCCGCAGCGCCAGGCCACCCCGGAACCATTCCGCAGCACCCAGACGCCGACCCGAGTCGCCGACCGCACTACCCTGCTCTATCCCACCCGTGCAGAGAAGACGCACCGCTGATGTACATGCAGGAGGGCGACCCAAAGCCCAAGTCATACGCCCAAGCCAACGCCTCTGTCGCCGGGTCCGACGGCGCCTCCACGGGCGTCGGCCTCTACGCCGTCGTGCTCGTCGGCGCGGCCCTCGCCTTCGGCGCCTACAAGTACCTGCAGGCGCAGCAGGGGGAGCAGTAGACGGTTACTTGTCAGGGGGTGTGTGCGTGGGTGGAAATAGGCATGGCATATAGAGAGGTGTTTCGAGTGCGGCTTGTATAGCGGCTTTTCGCATCTATGGGTGCACCTTTGTCCGGGAGCACGGCTTGGTGATGCTTGGATGGTGCGGAGATAGGGATTTGACTTGACTTGATTTGATGGGGTTTTGGTTGAGTGGGCTACGGGCTTGCTGGCTGGCTGAATGACTGGCTTGCTTGCTTGCTGGCTTGAGGACTTATGGATGGATTCATGCATGGATCGGCCCTAGCTAGGGTAGGGTATTGCAATAAATGTTAGTTTGCACAATGTGTTTTCTGGGTTCTAGTTCTTATGGAGGTGGGCTGGTGACGGGGTTGCGTTGCGGTGATGTGTGCGTTTGTCTATGTCGCAACAGACGGATGAATGGACGAACGAACGAACAAAGAAAGCGAGGTCTGCGGCGATTGTTGGGGATGCGTGTGTCGTACATATGTTGATACACAAGTAAGAGGGCACTGAGCATATATCGACTTTGAAACGTGACGGAGTATACACTCTCAGTTCTATTTCCCATCCATCTATCCAAGGGTATCATATCATGTCATTTTCTACCACCTGTCTCTGTCTCCCTCACACACACACACACACACCTAGGCTAGCACATGCCATCCCATCCCTTTCTTTCCTTTCCTTTCCTTTCCTTTCATCTCACACAAACACCCCTACATCCCCCTAAACGCATTCCCACTCGCACTCCGCCTCCCCTTGTCCTTCCTCCGATCGTGCCTCTGCCCCTCCGCACCCGCCGCACCGCCCTTCTTCCCCTTCCGCTCCGGCTGGAACGTGATCTCGCGCTCGCCGACGACCGTCGTCGCGCCGCCGGCCTGCGTCGCGCCCCGTCTATCCTTGAGCTGCGACACGCGCGCGCCGAAGGAGCGGTCGCGGCGGGGCTCGCTGCGCTTCGAAGACGAGGACACGACCATTTGCGGTTTCTTGCCTGCGGGCTTCTTGTACGAGGATGTGGAGATGCGGGTGGTGGTGGTGTCTGTGGGGGGGAGGGGTTTTCCCGCGGGGCGGGCGTCGGGTTCGTCGTCTTCGGAGGAGGAATCTGAGTCTGAGGAGCCGCGGCGGGAGTCGAGTTCTTCTTGCTCGACTGCCGTGAGGCCCTTGGGGAGTTTGGTGGTGGTGTTGGTGCTGGGGTTGATGGCGTTGAACTCGTGGCTTTGCTCGTCGACCTCGAAGTCCTCGTCTTGGAAGAGGCGCGCGAAACGCGGGTCGTGGAGGACGCCGGCGGGCTTGTCGTTCTGCTGGTTGTCGGCGTCGACGTCGCCGACGGCGGGCGCGTCCAGCATGTCGTCGTCGCCGCCCTTCTCGAGGACGCGCTTTGCGCGCCGGCGCTCGGCTTTCTCCTCGCGCTCGAGGATCTTCTCGGCGAGCTTGCGGTTGACTTTGACGGCGGCCTTTTTGTTACCTCGGATGCGGGACTCGCGCTCCTTGGAGATCTTCTCTTGGATGCTTTTTTGGCGTTGTTCTTGCCAAAGGTCTGGGTTTGAGATGAGGCGCGCTTCTTCGTAGAGCTTCTGCGCGACGAAGTAGCCGTGCATGTATGGGCGGAGCAGGCTCGTCGTGCCGACGAGGTGGTCGAGGTTGAGCTGTCGGAGCTGCTCCAGGGTGAGGAACTTAAAGTTGTCGTAGACGTCGCCGCCTGAGGATTTGTTGAAGGCGTTGGGATCGTTGGGATCCTCGGCCATTTCTTCGACGATGTTGTCGAGGAAGGCGCACCATCTGGGGGCCGGGCCGAGCTGTGGGATGAAGAAGGCGTGTTGTTGTTTGCCTTCGTTGGCGGTGAGGAGCATGCCGCTGTCTTTGCACCATTCTACGTGGTTGATGTCGACGGCTGGTTCGACGGATGTCCAGTGTGCCCCGTTGCGGGCATCCCAGATCTTGATGATGCGCTTGTCCGAGGTGAGGATCTTGGGTTCGGCGGTCTGGGCGCGAGAGGACGTGGACGAGTTGAGGTAAATGATATTCTTTACCGGGAACCCGTAGCCTTGATCTTTCTTTAATATTGGAACTGGCGAGCGAAGGTCGTAGAGATGGATTAGACCGCTGGAGTTTCCCGTGGCCAGCTCCAAGCCGGAGCGGTGGAATTGCAGTGCGGATATTTCGGAGCGGCCCTCGAAGGCGTCGTTAGGTGCGGAGAGGATGCCGACGCGGTTTCTTGACCGTGGATCCCAGAACTCGACTGTGCCGAGAGACGTGCCGAATGCGAGCAGATTGTGGCTGTCCTCTGCTATGGACGCTGTGTTCACGGCGCCAGCATTTATGCCTCCCTGTAACGACCCTGCTCCAGCTGTGGTCGTGTCGTCGCCTCCAACGTCGATCTCATAGCTCTTCATAAACCTCCCAACTTCCAGGTTCAACCGATACACCTCTCCCAGGCCTTCTGCGTTGACGCCGACTGACGGCACAAGAGCTTCTGCCGAATGTCTATCGTACACGAGATCTCGTCCGAAGCGGGGTATTCGCGTGCGATAGTGAAGGCCGCCGGCGGTGTGAAGTTCTATGAAGCGGTCTGTTTGAAGATGTATGGATTTTGTCCAGTCGGACGAGAGCAGCTGGAAGGTCTCGTTGATGGTATTGGTATGGCGCTCAAAGGAGAGCGCAAGCTGTGAGAGGTTGTGTACGTGGATCTGGGGCTTGTAGGTGCCCGTGGACATGACCTGGGGCAGTCAGTAGTGTTCAGCAATGCCGTGCATGGCAGTTTTCATATTCAGATTCATACCCATTCGCCATCCTCGGAAACGCGCACGCACTGGCTGGCCTCCTCGAATTCAAAGTCCTGGAGCAGCTCGACGCGGTTCGCAAACTCCGGGTCCTGCTTCAAGCTTCTCTTGCGGCGGCGCACCAGCCAGTCCGGGAGCGGGCGTGCCTCTGCGCCCGAGATGGTGTAGACGGGGACGGCGGAGTCGTTTGAGATCTTCATGGCGGGCAGATCAGGATCCTTTCTCCCCTCGGGCGCAACAAAACAAGAGCGTCGAACTTTTGCCCGCCCGCGCCGTGGACGTCAAAAGTTGGCGCAGGGATTGCACGGGCCGCGCTGGGTCCACTCAGGTCGGCGTGTCGGACCCCATCTCGCTGCCAGCCTTCACTCTCCATCTATCGCGTGGGGACTCTCCCATCCCTGCCCGTCCGTCTCGCCCACGTCCGGCCTGGTCCAGCGGGCGTCTGTTCCGTTTGTTGTGCGCGGTGCCGACCTCCCTCTGGCCGCCTCGCCTTTCCGCTCGCCAACCCGGCGCACCAGCTGCGTTGCGACATCTGCCGATATGGTCCAGCTGCGCGTGGGAGCGTGCCATGTTATAACCGCATCCAACACCCAGTCCCGCCTTGCCCTGAGGCCACAGCGTTGCGTAGCAGTGGCCGAGATACCGTCTTGTTGATGAAGATACACAGCGCCGCACCGGGATTGCACATTCGACACCAATACCATCTGAGCGTTCCGTAGAGAGCCGCCCTCTCTAATGGAATTTCTCAAAACCTGCAACACCAATGCGCAAGCTATCGTATGTCCCGTCACCGCCGTCCCGTAGATGATGCTGACCACTTCCAGGGAGATTTCGAAGCCGTCGCATTCCAAGCCTTCTCAGTTGCGCGCAATCCCACCCGCTCATCGTCGAGGACCCTGGACTGGAACACATCAGATGATATACGCGTCGCCGAGGCCGAGCTGCGGCAAGGAAACCACATCGTCCTCCACGATGCATCGCGGCACTGGCTGTGGTTGTTTCGGGCTACCACGGCAGACCAGGTGGGTCAGCCGCCGCTAGACCCGCCGACGCTGGATGACTTCTTCTTGAACAGTGAGTTGCATCTTGAGACCCCTTGGGACCACTACTAAATCGTTCAAGGGGAACAACATGGCATCGTGAGAGCCCACGAATTAGAACAACGGTCCGCAAGAAACCCCCGGAGCGCGCCTCTGTCTGCCTCTACCAGCTCCCCTGTAACACCGCGACCGCAAAAGGCGATACATTCCGGTAGTGCCCAGCAACCTTCGGGGAGTGCTCACTTTGGTACGTCGGAGCAGCAACAGCAAGATGCTGTTGCCATCTATGGACTCTTCACCTCTGCTGTGGTTGCTTTGATATCCTTCCATCTAGTGAAAGACTACAACGCAGTTGCTTTGAACTACCGTACTTTTGCATCGTCGTCTACCGTCCAACTCGACTCCGACCCTCGCCAGCCTAGTACAAGAGCACCCCTCCGACTTACTAATGTCGATGTGTCTTGGGCTACTGCAGGCACACTTGTAGTCTCGACCTTTTCACTAATCAAGTCTGATATGCACTGTCTAGCCGAAGCCTTTTCAGATGATGAACCGAAACGCCTGGTGGGAAAATGCGTACGCGTTGCCCCGAATGGCATCCTTGCTAAAGTTGTGAGTTTTATGGACCTTGTAGATGCCACCGTCGACGATGCTGGCCACAGGCTGCCACGTAAACGACCCAGGTTCGGCCCTCTAGAAAAGAACGTCGAGAGATGGAAGGCCACAGTAAAGCGCTGGCTGTCGTGGAAAGGCTACTCCATCCCCTCCCTCGAACAAAAAGACTCCTGGGTCAGAATCCAGCTTGCCCACGCGGGACAGCCTGCGCCGTCAAGTCCGGCATTGTCCAGACCCGCGCGAGAGATATTGTGGCCGCGAGCTTTGTGCTTCTACTTTACCGATTCAACGACCGACCCAGAAACACTTGCAGCTCGCGAAGAGATTCCGCTGCAGGACGCTGATGCACTGGCTTGGTTCGAATCAGCCCATTCTAAAGGCTATCAAGATCCAATCGATCTAGCACAGGAATGGTTTTTGGGCCAGGCAGAGCGCGACAAGATTGCTGAAGCTCGCCGCAAAGCCAAGAAAACCGAAGAAGATGCTGCACGAGCCAAGGAGGAGACCCACAGCCTATTCCCTTCGTCACCACTGAACGCTCGGACTGGGACGTACGGCGATCTTCAGAGCGTCAGCGGTGTGTATCCAACTCCACCTGATGGGGTTCCGCCGGGGACTGTGCAATCTTGTGGCGACACTCCAAGTGTTTCTGGTTTAGCTACTAATGCCATCTCAGCACCTGGCGGCAACAACCCGACAATCAATCTTTCCGTCCCACAAGAGAATACCTCTAGCGACGCACAACGACAGCCTCCAGTATCGCCGAATATCGATTCGCAATTCGAGGACTACAATGCTGACGGCAACAACGATGATCTCTTCGAGGATATGGATGAGGGGAACTTTGACGAAGGGAATGGGGTGACAGATGCCGATTTCAACTTTTTCGACGACCCCGACGGTGAAGACGTAGTCATGCCCGACGCTCCTACCGTGGATACGGAACCGACATTCAATGAGCAAACCAAGGAGCAAGGCATGTCCACTGTCCCTAAAGCCACAGTGAAAGAAGAACCACCAGATCCAATGGCTGCGCTAGAATTTGCCTTAGCTTCAGCATCTGCGGAGGCCGAGAAAGAAATGCAAGATAAATCTGCGGCGTATGTCTCACAACCCACGGCTTCGGATGCTGTGAATCCAGATCCGTCCCATTTATCGAACCCAGAGACCCAAGCTCTTGCAGTCACGAGAACAACCACGCCTCCCTTAAGCCCACGGTTCATTGAATCGGTGTTGTTGCCTTCTCCAAAAAACAAAACACCGCAAAAACAAACCTCCGATCAGCACCGAGATAGCGTCTTCGAACCGCTACATTTTAGCCGTAAGATGGGCCTTTCGGATGCGAAGTACAAGGCTGGGCGTTTTGGGTCCGTGAGCGAGAAATCTAAGAGGAACAATGGGACTGAGGACGCCTTCCGATACAAGAGTTTACGTGATCTACCGCTTCTGACGAAGCTCCGATTTGCGATTGGTGTAGCTTCAGCACGAAGTAACCTAATCGCATCTCCCCGGGACGAATCCGATAGCGACGATTCAGACACATCCAGCGAGACTTCATCCGTGAGCGACGACGAAGTGACTGGTGCTGCACCCATGCCGTTCACTGGAAGCTTGATTATACCGGTCAAGCGCAAACTACCTACGGAGAGCGTTGCCACCCCTATGTCTGCCACATCATTTGCCGATTCTTTCAGTGGTGAATTTAGTGAGCTAGTAGGACTGCAAACGGACGACTCGGCCTTGTTTATCCTTGAGCCGACCTTATGGGACTGGGCGTTGATACATCTTCCTCCTCCAATGGAACTGTCCTCGGGCGGTACACGCTGGACTCTCCCCGCCTTTGGACACTCATATTCTTCAGTCCCAAGCACGCCAACTTCGCAACCGGACTTGTCCGCAAACTTAATCGTAGAGAAACCTTTGAGCGGAAAAGACAGTATCGCCATAGCTCAAATAGTTACTGACCAGATTGCATCTGCCACTCTGGACATCTTTCATCAAGGCGACAACTCTGAGGCATTGGTCGAACCACCTTTCGAGACACAATGGCACAGTGCAATCAAGGAAATCTTTCCGAATGCAATAGAGTGCAACGTGGCAGACCTCGCCGCCATTCAAGACGTGTTCCCGGACATATCCTCACAAATGAAGGCACAGCAGAGACCTCCGCCTCGCAGGCCAAATGATACAGCCCCAGCGCTTGGACACCACATATTCCAGCTAAATCCGCCGTACGTTCGAGTTAGGCGTGCGGATAGTCTATGGGATCTTTTGCCTCCTGCGGTTCCATTCTGGGAAATCCTGGGTCTAGGACCTTGCAGTCTACCAAAGAATGTTGTTGCATTTAGCGTCTTCCCTTACAGTGAAGCCTTGGAACCTTGTGTGGACAGTTTCCTGGTCAACATGCAACTGGCGTACGACAGTTGCAAGCTGGGTACCCACTGCCGAGTAGACACATTAGCGGAATACGCTGGCGGCCTTGTTCCTTGTAAAATCGGTAGTTCAGCATCAATGCGCACTGTGTCCAAGGCTCTCCAAGACACGTGTGTGCAGCTGAGTAAAGCACTGGCTGCTAAACATGCGCAGATGCGGGACAAGGATGATACCAAAATCGACGCCTTTGTTATCTACATGGTTGATCCATTCGAGCAGGCTTCCGCCCTCTGGGAACTGTGTTCAGCCTTTTGGAGTCTCTTCCAGACGTACCAGCAAGGCCCACCTGGCCGATCTGATCAAGTACACAAGCCTGACCTGGTGCTTCAAATCGTGCCAATCAAATACATCGCTTCATTCGACACACCAGTCATCCTAGATACGAGCATCTATATTAACCTTGCACGGGAGGTATACGATCGGTGCCCGCCCAGCGAACCAAGCGAGGATAAGCTACCGCTCAGCATTTATTCGGCACCCTCCTTCCAGCTGGAGGAACCGATTCCGCGCAATATACAGTTCAAACTAACGGCGGAGGCCCCGCAAGATTTGATGCGGGAGAACTCCTACATGCATATTGGCTATGCCATCAGTCTTGACGGTATGTGGGTTACTGCAGCGTGGAGTGACACCTGCGGTAAGTCACAGGCAGTAGTCTCATACAATCTTGGCACACGTCCGTTTAGTGACATTGCCAAGGAGATCTGGCAGACCACCATCGAGATCATTCAAGTGCGAAGGGTCACCTGGCGCGTCTGCATAGCAAAGGCTGGTGTCATGGATAGGGAAGAACTCGAAGCTTGGGTGTTCCTCGTCCAATGCCCTACAGTACTCAATCTCTTCACCACACTGATGACGATTGATACGGAGCCACATCTCAAGTTTACCCCTGCAATATCTCCAGATACACCTGGCTACTCTGCCGCTTGTCATCCACAAGCCGACACCCCAGGATCTACACCACAAGCCGTCGTCTCCCCCGAACAAGGGCTTACACCAGCAGCAACGCCCTCTTTAGAGAACTCGACTGACTCGTCTGGTGATCCGGATGCTCGCCTCGTTGATATAACGGACGAAACATGGGGTATCATCCTTGCGCATCGCCTCCACAACTCAAACTCTACGAACGAGTATCGACCCGCCCTCATCTCGGGTCTTCTTGTGAAACGTGGCTTCTCGCTCGATCTTTCTGATTCACCGTCTGTCGATGCCCAACCAGGTCCCATCATAGCTGGCATCAATATACTCTGGATGGGTGCCGTAAACCCCACTCGCGCAGCTACATCACCGTTCCCAGCTGGTGAAGGGGTTTCACCTGGAGGTGGGGGCAATGCCCAGAACCCAGGCCCCAGTCCACAAGAACCGAGATCTAATAGTCTGAGCTGGACTCCGACGCCGCAAGCGAGGGCTGCGGCGGAAAATCTAATGAAGGAGGTGCTTGGCCAATTTAGAGGGTTGGGCCTGTTGGCTAGGCTCAGAGGAGTCAAAGGGTGCAGGCATGGAGCTGTGCCGTGGCATGTTGCTGTTGCAGTAGAGAGCGTGAATGGATTGACGAGGACGCTCCCTGCATGAATTTTTCTTTACCTGGTGTTCTTAAGGCGGTGCATTGTCTGGTGTTTATGGCGTAACAGGATTTGGGATTTGGGCCGCTCAGAACCGGGCCCGGGGCATGTTCACATATATCCAGGTGTTGTGTTATACCATTATTGCGAGGAGGATAGGTACGACTTTAACGCTGGCATAAGCATAGACATCCATTTCTTTGTCCTCTCAAATAGTTGCAAATCAATCAATCAATCAATCAAGTATTTAGTACCTAAATGAACTAAACTCCGTTGCTACAGGCGCAAAAAACGCCACGAGCACCTAACTTAACACCTTGAACAAAGAGAACGCTAGCTACCTAATGCCACCTCAGTTCTCGATACCCAAATGGTCGACCCGCTGCACCTGCTTCGCCGCAACCTTCCCCTGCTGCTGCGCCTGCCCGATTTCCCGCCTCTTCTCGTGCTTCGTCCCATTCTGCGCGTTGCCTTGCGCGTACGCGCTGCCTTGGCCCGCGGCGTAGCCTGATGCTGCGGCTGTGGGGCGTTAGTACTATTTTCCCGTTCGCATGTTCATGATGCAGTGGGCAGGGGGTGCTGGGAGATGGGAGGCAACGTACCTTTGTCGTGTGAGTCCTCGATTGTGTGTTTCGAGCCGTCGGGCTTGTTGTGCGTTTCTTTGCGTTTTGTGGAGGAGAGGGCGCCGGAGAGGGCGCCGAAGAGGTTGAGGTTTAGGCCCGCCTGGGTGGGAGGGGTTAGTGTTTGTGTGTTGGGGATGTGGGAATTGGGCGGTTCTTGGAGTTGCATGGAGAGTTATAGGTGCGAGAATGGCATGGGTTTGATTCGGATTGGGAGAGCATACAGAGGCGTTTGCACTGGACTTGTGTTCGTGTGTTTCTACATCGCGGGCGTACTGCTCTTGTTCTTGGTGTTGCTGGGCGAGCTGCTGCTGCTGCTCTTTCTTGGTGAGGGCGCGGGACATGGTGGGTAGGGAATCAGATGTGGATGTGGATGTGGAAAAGGCACGAGGTTGGGGTTAACGGGTAATTCGATTCGAGCTGGAAGGGTACTTCCGCTGTGTATATACTTGTGCTATGGTGTTGCGCTGACGCATGATGTCATGGGTGCTGGGGGGCCGGTACGAGAGTGCAAGCGAACCGGTTTTCGTATCCCAGCGGCGATCCTGAACCGTTTGCGGGGCGGCGTTACACACCCCTACAGTTTCCTTGTTGTGTAGTTGCCGTTGTATAGTCAGTGGGCAAGTATCTCGAAAAGATTGTCCCAGAATCCTAAGTCGTACACGTTCTCTACAGCAGCAAGGTCCCACACTCGCTTGAAGCTCTCCTTATCTGCGACCGACTTTATTCGTGGTGGGAGACCTGTAGGTGGCTGTCCGTTTGTTGTGCGTACGAGAACATGACGACTCTCGAGCAGCCAGGTTGTTGGTGGTTCTTCATCCTCGTCTGGGGTTTCAGGTGGTGTGGGTATTGGTGTTCCTGAGGTAGACGATTCTGCGGAGTCTTGCTCTTTTGGACGATAGCCGCGCATAGTTTCTGGTTTGCGTTTGCCCAAAAAGACTTTGCCGTCTGCGATTTCGTCGGCCCAGTCTGCCCATTTGGAGCTCTCGTTCGTGGTCATGCCGGCGTATATGAGGTAGAGGTGGTAGCCCAAAAGGCCGAGAGGCAGCGGCCATGTGAGCAGAGCCAGAAGCCCAACGCCTGCTGCAGAGACACCGCCAACGTCGATGTATATGCTGACATATGTGAGGAAGTAGTGGAGCTTCTTTTCGCCGTACGTAGCCCAGCTGGACGGGTTGGATCCTGGGCTCGGTCTGAACCTATACCAGTGCTCGTATCTGGCGTATTGTTTGTTGACCTTGGGGCTCAATGCAAAGTATGCGAGGTAGGCACCGTAGGCTAGAAGAACGGCCGTGGAAAGGAGTAAGGCCAGGAACCACTTGTGGTTGCCACGTCCGAGGCAGTTGTTCACCCATACGCAGTGATGATCAGCTCGCGAGACACAGGTCTTGCATATACTACAATGCTTACTGCGCGCTGGTTTGTTGAACTTGCATGTTCGGCACGGGTTACCCGGATAGAACAAGATTCTGTCGTAAGGATAATGTCGCATTTGCGCCGCATGGTTTAGTTCTGTTACGAGGGTTTCGGGGTTCCTCTTCGCGCACAAGTACGTGAAGTAGTATGGTTGGGGCAGTAAGATGCAGACGAGGAGCTTGTGGCGCAAAGGGAGTAAGTTCCAAACGGTAGGCACGAAAAGACCAGCTGAGATCGTGATCAGGCCGAGAAAGAAGATCATGACCACCGGGTGCTTTTCGTTCATGAGATGGTGGCCCAGACGAGAGCCACCACTTGTGATTCGGCCATTGGTGAACAGGACATCGAGCTTGCGCAGCACAGAGGGAATGCGGTGGATAAGCAGGCGGTGACAGAAGCCGATGGGGGTATTTCTGTAGAGAGTCAATCTTGAGTGAATGGTACAAGGAAGCCCACGCACCTAAAAGCTGGCGTGCGACCAAAGAAGGCAATAAAGGTTAAGACCGAAACCGTTACTGTGAAGATAACGATGGCGCGCACAACGGTCATGGTGAAGGTTCGTTAGGGCGTTAGGGCATAGCGGGGTAGCCTCACTATAGCCAAAGTACCGTCTGTTACAGTCTGCTGAGTATCCTGTGGCTACAGCAAAAGCCAGTAATCCATGTTCCTGATCGTGACTTGAGCCCATTCTCGCTGAGGTGTGCGGAGCTGGCGATGCTTGCCAAGACCCCGCGTGAGCGCGCGCCGCGCATCAACGCGTCGACTCCACGCTGCAGCCCCCCACATTCACCCCACCGCATTTATGTAGCATGGCCGCTCAAATAGTATATGATGATGTTGCTGAGGGCGCAAACCTCAATGGCCAACTATTCGCCGGCAAGAAGTTCTGGATCGCCCAACGCGTCTATTCCCGGCCCCGCTACTTGGATCTGATCAGAAGCAATGGCGGCGAGGTCGTTTTGCTGGAGAAGAAGGCCGATTACATGATCGCAGACCATTTAAAGAATGATTGCCCACCCGGAAGCATCTCTTATACGTTCATCGACGAGTCGATTGAGCAGGGAGAAATCCAAGACCCGGAGAATCATCGAGCGGGACCCGTAAAAGGGACAGCGCGCGCACCAGGCTCGCTGAGCAGACCGACGAAAGGCACCAGAGCTGCATATACAGTGGAGGAAGACCGGATACTCTACAAATGGGTGCACGACTGTGAAGCGACAGGCGGACTGGGGAGCGGGAATGAGATATATAAGCAGTTGGAGAAGCAGGTAAGACATGGAAGTTATTTGGCCGATTTATGCTAATCGAGCAGTATCCCCGGCATACATGGCAGTCATGGCGTGATCGTTATGTGAAGATACTGCGACACAGGCCGCCGACCGCCTTCAATATTCCTGAAAACGCACCTCCGTCACCACCCTCAGACGTCCCCGCCGAACCCGCGCCGACACCAACACAAGCGCAATCTAAAAGGGCTAAGGATAAAAAATCAGGCCCAGGTCTCAAGAAATCAAGCGGGTCGAAGCAGGTTGACAGCGTTGAGTACACTGTCGAGGAGTTGACCACCCCTGGATTGTTTGATAAACAGGACTGGGAGATGCTTTACGCATATGCAGAAGAAATAAGCGAACGCTCGGGCGATGATTATCGCAAGGCTTGGAGCGCTTGGGCAGAAAACAAACGACAGACGGCAGGGCAATGGAGGCAATACTTCGAAAAGGTGGTCTGGTCACAATGGCAACAGGACTCAGACGAGAAGCATCAAAAGTTGAAGACTCGTGTGGAGAAACGACTTGAGGAAGAAGCCAATCAGAAAGCAAGTCCGGCGGAAGAGGATGGCGAAGGTTTCCCCACGCAGGATCAGCCGAAAGCAGGACCGTCTACTCCCAAATCGAGAGCATCAACCACGAAGCGGAAACGCACCAACCCGGATGATAATCTCTTTGAATCGTACCTAAATGAGCATCACAAGGGCAAGGCTTCCTCTGCGTATTTGATTTTTGCGAGAGAGAAAAAATGGGCACTTCGGAATGAGAATCCCGAACTTGACGACAGTACGTATTACTACTCCCTAGCTCTGGGCTGGTAAAGATCTGACTTGTTGGTGTAGCTGGACTACATAAACTTCTCATGTCTCAATGGGATGCCCTATCGTCTAAGGAGAAGGCGCATTATTTCGCACAAGAGGCAGCAGAGAATAGCCGCGCGACGAACCAGACGGTTACATTATCGTCACAGGTATTTCTATCTTCATCCACTGTGGTCAATGAGACCCCAAAGTACATCACTGAGGCTTATGAGAAGGCTTTACAGCAGCTGCACGGGGATTCGGGTACGGAGGAACAGTCGTTAGACGGACAGGATGGCATAACTCATCCAGCAAAGAGGCGGAAGAATGAGTCATCTCAATTTGGTACTGAACAAAACCCTGTGGAGCTATCTTCTGCCGGGACGGGCTCACAACAGTCCACGCAAGACGAATTACCCGAAGCTAGGTCAGCCGAACAGTCGATAGCAGGTTACAATTCGGACACGGGAGGCTTGGAAGTGATTGTGCCACCTCACAGCGCGCCTGAATCAGATGCCAGCGAAAATATTCCAGATTCTCCAACGCCCCAGGCACCACGCCACGAAACCCCCGCGTTCGACACCCAAGCTATACTTTCGTCCCCGTCTCAAAGCGCCTCTTTAAGCGCCCTGCCGCTACCAGCTCGTTTGACGCAATTAGCTGAAGAACAAACAGAGGACGGCGGCGAAAAGCTAGCATCCGATGTGTCAACGACTGAATCGCTCCAAGAGTTCAGCCAGATTGTCAACGAAGACCCTGCCATCGCACCAATTCCACAATCCTTACATTCTTCCCCGTCTCATTCCTCAGCTTCCGTCACCTCAACAGGCTCCGATGACCCCGACCCTCCGCTTAGTCTTGACGAGATCGACAACTATTTTGAAGAACAACATGCAGAAGGATTTTCTGATGAGTTCATTGCCGCTGCGTTAAAGCACACGCGTTGGCGCCCAGAATTGGCCACTGAGGTACTCCAGGCTTGGAAAGTCCAGGGGCCACTTCCAGATAAGAGAGGTATATGGAGCGACCAGGATGACGAAGATGTCGAAGGAGGGGACGGTATGGCACTGGCAAGATTGGAGCGCAAGCATACGCTGGACGGATGGGGCGGCATTACGGAGCGGGTAAATTTTCTAGCGAAGTACAAAAGTGCTAAAACGTGAGGGATGGAGTGGGGACTCTACAGAGCTGTGACGGATTGGAGTGTACTGTTAAGATACCCATGGGCGCGTCGTTCTTTGGCTTTCATTCAATCTGAAAGTATATCCAGCTATGACTTCTGCACCCCATTCTTCTCCACGACACACTTCTTCTCTTGCCTATCAACACCCAGCCACAACAGATCAGGCCTACTATAATGACCCACCACGTCCAGAAAACTCCTCACTGGCATACCTCTTTCCAAATCCAGATCCGCAAACAAAATCCCCTCCTTCGTCGGCCCACCTTCTAACTCCTTCGTTAGTCGTCGACCGTCAGGCCCAATGACAGCCGCATGTCCACCGCCCGGCTCTCGGAAAACTAGCCCGTTCTTTGAGTCCATTGTATCGATACCTTTCTCGGTGATCACGGTAGTGGTGTACAGAACGAAGTTGGTCCCTTCAATGGCATGCGTAGTCGAAAGACCGTACGCGCCATCATGGCTCATGCTATACAAACCAGGAGCATCCGGCGAAGGCTGAGGTACAAACGGCGAAACGGGTGGCCACATAGCAACGTGAATCGCTTCCCCTTGCGAGTACGTATTGTACTTCAGCAACGGCTGCGTATGCTCCCAGCAGGCCAAGGTCCCGACTTTGATCTTGCCTACGTCGGAGCCGAAATCCACTTCAACGACGTTGTTGAGGTCGCTCCCAGATCCGTCGCCGTAGATGGTGCGTTCCATGTGCGAGGGCTTGATCTTGCGGCGCTTCATGAGGATTTCGCCTTGGGGTGAGATGATGACTTGTGAGATGTACAGGCTGTTTGATGGGGTGCGCTCAGAAAAGCCGAGCACGACGCAGATGGAATGCTGCTTTGCGGCTTTTTGGATGGATTGCATTTCCGATGAATCAACCACAAGGGAATTTTGAATGTACCGCGTGGTCAGTACAGGGTCGACGGGACGCGCCCTTGATTGCCGTATCAGTGCCTGACCATGATCTTGAGAGGTGGGGTCGGAAGGACGTACCATATCCAGCCTGGGTAGCCGGGGATCCATACCTCGGGGAAGGAAACGAGTTTTGCGCCGCCGTTGGCTGCTTCTTCTATGAGGCGGATTGTTTTGGCAACGCTGCCTTGGAGATCGAACCATTCTGGTTCGGCTTGTGTGACTGCGACTCGCAGTGTACTGGAAGACATGTTTGGTTGCAAGGTAAGAAGAAGAGATAATTCCAATAGAGTATGATTGAATTGCAATTGCTTTGTGAACCTTGTTTCGTGTACTGTTTATCTTGTACTAGAGCTACTATATGAACCTTACATCTCGGATTATTTATCCCACGTGCAATAACTTGCCGCAACGCGTTGCCGAAGTATGGTGCTGCGGCATCTGGATGCCGGTGCAGTAGCTACCCTGATTGGGCGTAAATAAGCTCGCCGATCTAACATGCTTTGCTGATGGCGCTGATGTTTATAGGCCGATCATATGAAACAAGATGGTCATTTGCTGTAGATAACAAAGTATGTACACAAGCTAAGTGTTTGGCGGGCGGAACCCGCAACCCCGGAATCTTTCCGCACGATAAGAAAAGGGAGATCAGGGTCACCAGTCATCATCCTCTGCAGATACTTTTGGCTATCGATATATTAGCTGCGTATGCTTGCCGTAGTTAGATTACCCAGATCGGTAACTATAGCGACTTTCATCGGGTATTGTTAATAAGAACGAACTGATTGCAGCCTATCCCTTGTATGTTCTACTTGAAAGCTGGCTGACGGGGTCACACAAAGCGGGGTCAAGAGGAAAACACACCGATGCTGATGCGTCGGCAGTAAGTAGGATCGAATCACCAAAGTGGATTCATGTACTATTGCGGCGAAGCATGTATTGTTTTCCTGCGCGCCGCGGGGCGCCTGTCTGGTCAGTATATCTCATTGGTCGGATGATGTACCATGCCGTGTGTGGTAGAGTAAAATCCTACCCAGACGTAGCGATCACAATTCGCTCTATTTTTGTAGCTACACTTCAAGCAGGATGATGACTAATTACCTAAAGATTTCATTGGATACCTATAACATATTACTTTACTGGAGAGTGGTAAAACATTTCGGCCTTTCGGGCCACAACATCTTTACTAGCGTCAGAAGCGATCAAGTGCAGTAAGCATAAGCTGCCATCATGGCTTGTGTTGTATTGGTCGGAAGCAGTGCTGTGAACTACTCAAGTCAAATAAACGTCACTATCATTGGGAAAGACAGCGCGCGCTTGAATGATTTATGACATGCAGGCCTACGCCATGCCCTGCATCACACTAGTGGTGCTAACCGAGTGTGCATTGATATTAAGCAGCGTGGGCGTTACATACAGACCAAACATACCACAAAGAAACTAGGGGATTGAATCGAGGGTAGTCTTTAGCTGTGAAAAGGCATCAATGTCTCGATATAGATACGAATTCACTCTTGAACAAGCAATAGCTGGAGTGCAATAGCTAGAGTGCAATGCATTCTATTCTCGTTTCTGCCATTCACCAATCACCGGAAACTTTTAGAGGCTCTTGATGAACAAAGACGAGTTCAAAACCGCTGCAATGAAGGTTTTGTTGAGCCAAAATCGGTATGCCAGGTCTGGCTTTTTCCAATGTAGCGTGAATGCTGCTGATCGTTCTCCATATACTTTATCAAACGCACAAGTCGTATCCCCCAATCAAAATATTAAAGTCTTCTCAAAGCTTTTGGGCACGGAGACATTCTATCCATCCGCTAATCCTTCGTCACTCGTTTTTCAATTCCTAATCTTCTATGAGTGGCTGAAACAAGTTGGGAGAGTAATCTTTTGCTGATGCTCAACAGTAATCAAATCTGGAAAATGCCGGTAGGTGTCAATGTTCAGCTCGCCGCTCAGTTTAGGCCCTGCGATACGAAGCATATGCCCCAGTTTGATAGCTTTCCACCAGTGCAACGGTCCCGTTTCCATTTGGTCTTGGTGTTTGAAGATTCCTGCGGTCGTTTCCACTATATCGTCGATCTTAGGCTTCTCGCTATTGGTCAGGAACTGGTAAGCACCTCGAGTTCTCTTACAAAGTCGGAGAAGTGCGGCCCCCACAACGTTGGTCAAATCACGACTCCCACTCAAATTACATCCTTTTGACCAAGCCACCATTAAACCTATTCACTAGGCTATGCAATGGTAGAGTAGACTTGCCACTAACTGTGAAACTCACCAGGGCCTGATAGGAGCCTCTCAAGCTTCCGATGACGCCTCTTAACAATACTCCGAGTGTGTGCTTGGTACAGAGGTGAGGCTATGGCGTTATCGCCATGCGACCCACCAGCAGGCCTATCTAGCCTCCAGGCGTCTGGTATCTTAGGATCTAAGCAGTACTCTTTCGGATGATGGTATAATTAGCCTTGAAAGTCGGCACAACGATTGGATTTTGTGATAGTGGTTGGGCTCCATGATCGAATTTCGCAGTGTGTAGATTGGTGGTAGAGAGAGTTGGAGCTCATAGTAGACACGACGAGACTCAGGTGGTACGTTTGATTAAGTAACGCGGTCAAGCTGGGATCTGCTAACACTAAAGTTGCGAGTGGCTGGATATCTAAGATGGCGCTTATAAAAGCTTGGCATTGAGAAAGAATGGCACAAGGACGACGATGTAGAGGCTCGGAAGAAATTGAGCTTGAAGTTTTCCTTCGGATACGGCGTTTTAGTAATAATTACCAAGTTCCCCGGTATCGAAACCTACCTCAGATCATCAAGTACATCCCACTTTGTCTGACGGTTTACTACCCTTTTTCTACCGCCAATGAAAACCCAAAGATAATTCAATTGCAATAACCCCATCGACATTATTCAGTACTCATGACACATCCAGTGCATGTTAGTCGTTCGTCCGTTAGCGCACTTTACGTACCCGAGCGATCTTCGTCCGGGATGTCGGCACAATTCATCCCACCGTGACCGATCCGCACTAGCCCGAATCGATGATGTCTATCGTATCCGCGCCACGCTGCGTGAAACGAAGTACGTATGGCACTATAGTCTTATAATAATCACGCTTCCTCGTCCCTGCTTACATTCATTCTTCCTTTGTTGGCTTTGATCCTTCCGCATACTATTCAAAATATACTGGGGGCATCAAATAAATGGCCATTCCAAAGCGGGCTCTCGCTGTTGCCGCCGCGGCGATCACATTTTTCACACAACGATATGCGCCATGGGCGACTCTAAGTACGAGTGCTATATGGAACGTGGCAGCGCTGTCAATGATGGCAATCGCTGCGCAGTTCTGTTGGGGCACGTTGGTATATCCGCTGCTTTTGAGTCCGTTGCGTCATTTGCCACAAGCGCCTGTATGTGTTCTCATCGAACATCAGGCGAGATGATGATCAAGTTAACGCAAGCAGGGTGCAAACTTCCTAATAGGACACTGGATAAGGATTTTCAAAGAACCGAGTGGTGAACCACAAAGAGACTGGATTGACACGGTACCGAATGATGGTGTTTTATATTATCGATGGTTATTCAATGAACCAAGAGTTCTGGTCACGACTCCCAAGGCTTTGGCAGAGGTGCTGGTCCAGAGGAGTTATGAATTCGTCAAGCCCGGGCGTGTAAGGAGAGGCGTCGGAAGGCTCCTTGGTATAGGCATCCTGATTGCTGAGGGCGACGAACACAAAGTAAGGAAGTAATGTGCAGTGCATGGAGCAGATGCTAACAGCAATCAGCGTCAAAGAAGAGCTCTCATGCCCGCTTTTGCGTTCCGACACATCAAAGACCTTTACTCTGTGTTCTGGGATAAGTCAATCGAGATGACCAATGCTATTTCCCATGCCGTCAAAACTGACCCGACCGGCTCCTCTGTAGTGGAAATTCGTGACTGGGCTTCTCGGGCAACTCTCGACATTATCGGACTGGCCGGAATGGGCCAAGACTTCAACGCGATTGCAGATCCAAGCAACGAGCTCAATGTGACGTACCGCACCATCTTCAAGCCTAGCAAGGCTGCCAAGGTAATGCAGGTCGCTTCAATGTTCTTGCCCGAGTGGCTGCTCCGAGCACTTCCCGTGAAGCGCAACGAAGAATTTAAGGAAGCCATCCGTACTATCAAACGCGTATCTGCCGACCTAGTCCGATCTAAACGCGCGAAACTGGAAAAAGGCGAGCGCACAGATGTTGATATCCTCAGCGTTGCTATTGAGTCTGGCGGCTTTACGGACGAAGACTTGGTAAACCAGCTCATGACGTTTCTAGCTGCCGGCCACGAAACGACCGCATCTTCACTGACATGGGCCGTGTACCTCCTTTGCAAACATCCCGCCGCTCAGACGCGTCTGCGTGAGGAAGTTCGCACACACCTCCCCGCCATAAGAGACCATACTGTACAGATCTCTTCCACCGACATTGATCACCTTCCTTATCTCAACGCCGTCCTCAACGAAACTTCCCGCGTTTTCCCACCCGTCGCTCTCACCCTCCGCGAAGCAGAACATGACACTACTATCCAAGGGCAGTTCATCCCCGCTGGTACCACAATCGTCATCTCTCCGTGGGCAATCAACACTTCCAACGCACTCTGGGGTTCCGATTCTAAAGAGTTCAACCCTGATCGCTGGATGGGTCAAGGTATGGCTAATACAGGAGGCGCAGAATCGAACTACGCGATCACTACATTCTTGCATGGTCCGAGGAGCTGTATTGGGAAAGATTTTGCAAAGGCTGAGTTTGCATGTCTATTGGCGGCACTGGTGGGGCGGTTCGAAATGGAGTTAGCTGAACCGGATAAGCCGTTGGAGATCGCGGGTGGAATTACGAATGGACCCAAGGGCGGCTTGAAGATAAAGGTGAAGGAGGTGGAGATGTAGTAAGCGAGAGAATGCGAGCCCGCATTGCGATGCAAGGTGTTACACTTTTCTTAAGTTATGACACACTCCCGTCGACTACGTTCTCGACAAAGTTCACTCTACCCTTGTAACTACTACTCAGGATCGATAATCAACTGAAATGATGTTTTTGTTTTACCTGCAATTCCTGTTACTCAACTTGGTAGTGTAGACCAGTAGCGGTGGGATGAGTCGTGCCAACGTTCCGATCGAAGAACGCCCGAGTGCTAAATGAACGGAACAGCAACATACATTGGCACCCTAGATGTATCAAAGACTATACATTTTGACAGAGACAGATGAGGTAATCACAAGTGAGTTCTCATTGGTCATTTGGATGTTTACGATTGAGATAGTTTCATGGGTTGCCGAGCAGTACAGAATACACTCAATCACCGAAACTGGACGGGATGCAAAGGACCGAACGCGATACATTCGGCAAGAGTTGCATTGCGGTCTCAAGAAGGTCTTTCCCAACTTTCCCCAATCATGGCCTTCATCCACTCACCATCCAAACTGGTTAAATACTCCATAAGTTGGTCATATGGCTGTTCAGAGAGCCATTCCATAACCTCCAACGCCTTTCGGATATCCTCCTCAATATCCCAGGTAAGCTTCGTATGTTTCCTACTATCAACAATGCGTTGGACCTCTTCTTGCTACCACGCCTCCCTAGACTGAACCAGTAGACACCCTTAAGTCGCCGATAGTCATGGCTCGTTGGTTCTTCGTCCGCCCCACATCAAAGGTCTCTGGCGACCTTGCAAAAGAGGGAAAATAACCCAACCCATTTTCTGTTGTTGACTCGTGGTTGTCTTCGCATCAAGAGTTGTCGCAATGGTGACAGCTTTGTCACCCGGTTTAGCTTACTTCTCCTCCCCTTTGAACTCCTCCCACCATCGCTTTGAGCTGCTCCGCTTTCGCTATGAGCCACTACATAGCCCCCGGGGGTTTCCCTGCCCTCGAATCATTCTTTTTGCTCGTTTTGACTGTCTCTTCGCCGGGACCCTTCTGCATATCAGCTTCGCTGGACGGATTGTCTGCTTTAAATCAGTAAATTTGTAAGACGATTGTGGCATGTGCTACTTCACCTGAATCATCGGCCGAGGCACAGGAATGCTGGTCTGGCTTATCGACACCCACCCAATGCATTAACTCAACCTTGTTGACAGTGAGGCGGAGTGGTGATGTTGCATGTACTGTTGCGATGTCCACCTTGACCCCGCGCCGGATAAGGGCCTGGTATACGCGAAAAGTAACTCCGTTGTATGAGTGTGACCGACCAGTGGACTTGCGCTGGCCTTTCGCTGACCATTCGGTATCTATCTGGAAGATCGCATAGCCGGGTTTATCTACCCGCTCTTCCTGTGACCCCTTCGACGCGTAAGGGATATTGAAGCTAGCGTAGCGATCAAGACATCCTGCCTTCATCTTCGCTCTGTCTCCAGAGCTGGGAAGCCAGTTATCTCGCTGCGAATTGCAGCCTGGGCACGTGTGGCGCTTGCTTGACATGCAGTAGTTTCCTACTGCATGCTTCGTCTTACACCACCAAGCCTTCTCTTCCTCATCATCGTCATCGGTATCGCTTTGATGAATTCCCGGCGGTGGCTCGTCCGGATTAGCCCAGCCTTTTCCCGGAAATTCCGAGAGAACCTCGTAAAGGCCTGGGTAGCATGATACGTTTTCCCTGTAAACATGCGGCTCAGTCCCCGGCTTCTTAAGATGTTTTCCTAACGAATTCCTTACCGTCTCACTTGTCCAAATCCGGACTTTATCTGGACACTGCCCACTTTGCACGTTTAAAGAGATCGTTGCGGAGTGGGATAGCTGTTTATTAGCGAGTTGGAAAGAAGGATAATCTCTGATAGGTGGAGCGAGGTTGTTGAAGAGTTTTGTGCGATTGAGAGCGTGGTTATCGAAAAGTTTTCCGCGATTTTGAGTAAGAGAGCAAGGCAGCAGCAAGTAAACGGCGCTCCCGTTGATCGCCTTCACCTCGTTTATTGCCCACAAACATACAATTATCCTGCAAGATAGCTGTTTGCGCTTTATTATCACCTGTACTTTTAGGAGCTGGTCGTTTCAGCAATCTCAAGTTGTGGATTTCGTGGACGTGAGAGAAGCAGACCGTATAGTGAATCAACACAGCATTCGATTTTGAAAAGGCTGCTCAGGCTCACGTCCAAAACTATAAGTACACTGAGTACAGCCTCCCAGTCGCTATCCAAGCGGGTGAAGTCGAATCTTTTTCTTCGTGTCTGTTATTCTTCGACAATTTCCCTGGCATGATTGAACACATACCGCTTGACGAATTGCATTGCCAGGCGGAGACGGCATCAGCCTATATGAAGACTTACCAAAGTTTTTGAGATAAGGATTCTAAGGATAAGTAAGAGAAGTGGGTTCTCTCAAAACGACTAGATAAACGCATATATAGATACGGTTGAAGGCGTTGTGAGGTCGGTACAAAAAGGCTCTTAACTGCAATGTGAAAAAGCTGTTACGTGCAAGGAAAGGCTCTTGGCCGCAACAAGAAACAACTATGCTAATTCTCATGATCGATATGGTTTGAGGAAACTGAATCCACTAGCCAGACCTAGATAACTGCGTACCAAAAGGGAAAAAAACAAAAACCTCCACCTGCACACATTACCGATGATGTTCCACGCCCCTTCCAACTCTCTTCACCCTACTTAATCACTAACGATAGCATCCTTCCCAACCCACTCCGGTAACCCAAAGTTCTCCCTGCAGTAAATAAACTGGACATTCGCACCACCAAATTCGGTTGGTCCCTGTCTCTCGTCAGCTCATCATCTCCCCATCACCCTTCTACTCCTCCGGCTATACTCATACTTACCCCAATAGGATCATACAGCACCCACTTGCTCTGGCTAAGCGAGTTGCTGCTCACATAGCAGGCCGCCACCTCAGACGTATCGCTTGAAACGGAGATAGTCGCGATGTCGGTGTATAGTTCCGTTGAGGACACGTCGAACCAGGTGTCAAGCCTGCCAGTTAAGAAATCGGTGGTTTCGCCCGTGCGGGAGGTGAAATTCAGGGTTGTGTAGGCGAGGGCGGAAGAGGCGAAGAGGATGGTGGAGAGAACGGAACGCATTGTGGTGGATGTGTCTGTGCGCGTGGGACGGGATTGAGCGAGCGAGTTGGTATATATGTTCAGCGAGCGAGTACCGGCGTAGAGATGCGATATAGCTTCTCAGACGTCCACAGCCCGTACTCTTTATACGGACTTCTCTCCCGCCGAGTCAGTCTCCTATCCAGACTACTCTAAAAATATCTATTTTCCATACTCCCTTGCACGCACCCACCTCTCCAACACCCCATTTCCGACTTATCCTTCTACCCACCGCCAAGCACGATTGGTTTCCTACTCTATTTGCAGCAATACCAAAACCCTCCCCTTACATCCCTAATCCAGCATAGATGATCTACATGCTCGTCTTGGCGTCTCCAAGTCCGGTATATACCTGGTGAACCCGCGTACGTGCTGACATGACATGCAACTCCGCGCTCCGCGCTCCGCTTCAGCCACCGCTTCAGCCATCCCGCTTACCCGTTGATGATGGCGGGTGTAACGCTATGGTACGTGTCTTGGGTTCCGGGGGTATCTTCAGGAAGAATCGCTGGGTTTGTTTCGATTGGGAGAATGGGATGGGAGGGCTGCACGGATGCTTCGCTTATGGGGCAGGGGTGGGGAGTAGTCGGATAGAAAGAAAGGCTTTTTGTGCGCATTATTGGTCATTTTGGGGAAGTGGGAGATTATTAGAAAGATGTGTATGAAGGAATAGAATCGGTTGCTTCATGGATGCTGTCGTGATGGCTGTGTGGTGGGTGCTGATTCTGGAAATTGCACGACTGCGACTAGCCTCAGATTAAACGAAGAGGAACGAAATTGATCTGACTGGATTGTGGACGATGCGACGATTGATACATGGGATATTGCCTCCGACTATCTCGTGATCTTGCTGTGTGGAGACAGGTAGGTTCCCCGATATAGTCTTGCGCACAACAAAACACTGGCCATATGCATCTTATGGCCCTGGATCGGAGTCACCAGAAAAGTCCTCTTCACCGGAATTGACTTCACGGTCCTCAAAATCTGATGGTAAATCTTCCGGAGAAGACCAATACTCATCACTCATGTATTCCAAGCGAATTCCCTTTCTCCTTGCACTCCGTTTGAAAGCATCTTGAATATCCTCCGACTCCTTCCAGTAGTTAAGCTCTTCATAACTCACCACCCAGTCCGCAGGATTGGTGGGGTGCTTTGATTGAAGTTGATTCATCTGCGAACTGTTACTCTTGCGATTTTCGTCGTAAGTATATTTTCTCAGTGGAAAACGCAGAGTGAATCCTGCCGCCTTTAAATCGTACAGGTATGGGAGGAGAATTTGATGAAACCTCGCAACAACTGGGCGATGTCTCATCTCGCTGATGCATAGATGGAGATCGAGACGCACACCCTCTCGGTGCTTTATATCGTGGAGGCGTCCAAGGTGGGACAACTTTTCCCGAATCTGTCTCTTCGAAGAGCAATGTTCACCATACTGGTCAGTAAAGACCACTAGTGAGAGCTTGCGAATGTGGTCTTTCGGAACGCATCCCACACGGAGAAGGTCCTGATCCAGGAAGTTGTCGATATCAGTGGCATCCCAGATGTGAAATGTAGCTTTTTGATATAATACTGAAGCCAACTCGTAGAGAAAGACGTTCTGCAGGTACTTCTTCGAAAATAAATGCGGGAGTGGGGTTTTGATTCGGTCGATATATTGCCATCCAGAAGCGGCTGCTGCAGCTAAGGTATCTTGACCGCGCCAGGAGTTAGAGTAGGATCCGCCGAGTGGGCTAATCGAAACACGCGGCATTCGGTCGCACAGATATCCATAGATTATATCGCGTATCTCACGAGGAAGTGACTGGACGATGTTGTTGCTTAGATCTTGGCAGTACGTCTGAGAGTGTGCAATTGCCGCGGTAAGGAATTCTCTGAATCATTACGGTAAGCTGTGCACAATGACTGAGGTGATGTGGCTAGTATTGTGACTAGTCATATAAGATGAGCGTGTAACATACCTTCTCTTAGCCGATGCGACGCTTTCGAGAGACAATCGCAGCGCGTCAAGCTCTTCGAGCTGGGCACCGATCTCGTTCACTTTATCCTCGTCTTTCCTTTGATCATACAAGGCCAACTGCAGACGTTCTATCTCGTGATGATCCCGGGTTGATCTACAGAGTACTGAGCGTCATTCATCATTACCGAAGTTACAAATGCCTTACTTTTCATGAGCGTCTAGCACATCTTTAGCAATCCTACTAACGCATTAACAAATGTGTATCGTATCGAACATCACTAAGTTACCTATACAATTTTTCTGGAAAGCATTGAAGACCAGGGGGGTACTTGAGAATGCTTGTATCAGATGGGAGAGACGGCGTGGAGCCTGCTACCGCTAACGGCACAAGTGGTCGTGAACATGGCCGTTTCGAACTCATGACTGAGCACAACACCAAAGCCGTGGAATAATCCAATTAAAATCTTGCTGGGAAGAGAGGAAGAAGATCGTTGCTCAGATGACTTTATAGCATCGTGCCAAGGACATTGCTGCCTGAGCTAATTCTAAGCGGTTAGGCTAGACACAAATTCACGTGATGCATCAATCCTGGCTGGTCGTCCAACAGCTTCTGATGCACGGGATACGATGATGCAATTAGTCATGCGGTAGAGACTACCAATGAAAAGGTTCATGTCTTTCCCCAGGGGATTAACGTCTGCATGGCTGGTTTGTGCATTAAACTCATGGAACTGCCATCACGAGCATTCATATCAGCCGTTCACCTTTTAGCTTCGAGAGGTATACCTACCACATTTGTCAACTAAACTTATGCGTGTCTTGAGTTGATACAGCTCGAGGCCGTTCATCTGATGTCTTATGTTCTTATGTATGTTAGTCTTCATACGGTACCTGCTCACACATTCTCAAGTCAAGCGGCTGTGCAGCAACAAACTGCATCAACTGGCGACTGGCAGAGCTTAACGCAAGCAGTAGCACATCAATCAATAATTTTATTGCGTAACCTTGTTATCCATGGACGTGTTCGCCTATTCCAAACCCACAGCAATAGCAGCCAAAGCCCAGTCCGTAAACCCAGCACCCGTATCCAAGATGTTAGTGTTAAACTCCGACAGCGTAGGGTAAAAGTTACCCGACGGCGCAAATTCCAATGTATATCCATAAACCTTGTTAGCACCAGATACCTGCCAGTACCTGCTGAACGCGTAGTCATCCGTAGCACCAGACGTAGGATACAGTCCCACGGCTTGCTGCGAAGAGTAAGATCGTCCACCGACCGCCTTCATGGCTGCGACTGTCTTGGAAGCAACGTTCCTGATATTGGTCAAGTCCTGAGAGGGAATGTACTCCTTGTATGCGGAATCGCCGACGGGGCCTCGCTTGCCGTCGTAGGCGCTGTTGAGGAAGTTCTGGGTTGAGCTTGTGGTCTGGTCTTCGTCATCGCCCCAGCTGTAGAGCAGGTCGCCGACTGCAGAGTGGATGTCCATGAACCAGCGGATCTTGGGGAAGCTGCTGTACACGGAAACGTGGTTCTTGGTCTCGGGCTCAGAGCCCGCTGCAGTGCCGTAGAAGGTCTCAGAGGATGGCGATGTGGATGCCGGAGCCTCGCTGGATGCGAAGAACTTCTTGAAGTTCCACAAAAAGTCGAAGTTTCTGTTGAGATCCACACCCACAGAGGAGCCGCTGCTACCGGATTTGGTGTTGCGGTTCTTCCTCCAAAGATTGCCGTTGGCCTGGTCATAGACCACGCCGTCAGGGTTGACAAGAGGGAAGAAAACGATGCCGGCGGCGAGAATGCTCTTGACCTGGGCATTGGTGTATGTCTTCTTGCCGTAGGTGAGGCCTGTGCCAGCCTTGTTGGCAGCTAGCAGATCCGCGATCCAGTAGATGAGGTTGTCGGGGGCCCCGCGCTCTCGTGCGTGGATAGCGGCGCTGAGATACAGATGGTACTTGGACTTGTCCGTTCCAGCACCTACATAGCCGATGACCTGGCTGCGCCCTTCAAAAGTCTTGTTGGGCAAGGTGAGGAGGGACACGCCATAGGTACTGGCGAGGGCGTTGAGAGCTGATGTGATCTCGTTGACGTTCAAGATGCTCGCGATGGTGGTGCCGGAAGCCTGTGTTCCGAGACCTACGGGGGCAACGGTGCCAGATTTGAAGCGGTCGCCAGTTCCAATGGGCGCATTCGCTGCCCTCTTGACCATGTGTCGCTTGATCGAGATCTCAGAGTCCAACTCATAGTGCCTCTCAAGCTCCACAATCTGGGCCTCGCTCAACCACGCAGCCAGGCGGAAGTCGCCATCTTCTGTTGGTTGCGCAACTGGTCTGCAGCCTGGAGTTCAGAGCGAAATAAGCCGGTGTTTTGGTCTCGCATGTGTCTGGAATACTTACCAAAGTCGTACGTGTCGTTGCGAACAACATCTCGGAAGTGGGCAGGGCTGGGAGCCTTGAAGTGCACCGGCACCAGCTCACCAAGCACGATAGTGCTTTGAAGAATGAGCGACGCGACGAGAGAGTACTTCATAGCTGCAAGACGGTCGGAAGGATGCGAGCGAGTGGCACATCTGGGAGCGGTCGGCAGCGCTTCTCTCTATATGTTCCATGGTGGATGCTTGTGCTGGGGCGCTCCGGTGCCCTATCGGGCGGCCGTTGCTCCTTACAGGCCGTCACACCCCAGGTACAGTGTTGCGGGCGACTGTGGAGTTATCTCGTCCAATTAGCAGGCGGGCCCCGTCGCTAGGCGCCACTCGCACCTTCTCCAAAACGTCTAGCGGATCGTCCGTTCTGGGCAGGCACTCGTCGGCCCTCGGTGAGTGGTCAACCACCTGCTACTCTTGCGCGCTGTTCCTGGCCAGTGTCTTGTCTGCAATATACGAGTGCTTCTTGTCCTGCCGCCCAAGATCGCGCCATCTCTTTGGCCTTCCGTTTCCGGGGTCGATCCGATGTCTATCATTATACGAGGAATGACGACGCTCGATGCCGTGATAAGACGCGTGTTTGAGATGGTTCCATGTGATCGCACGTAGGCGATATGCGACTGGGTACAGTACAGCTGCACGATCCAGCCGCGGGTTTGCGGCCCAGTTCGATCACAATCTGCCTACAAGGGTAGGCCACGGCTGATCGACGACTGAAACCGGAAGAATGAAGGCGATCGTCCAGAATATGGGGCAGTTGCGGAGGTTTATGACAACCCAAGACAGGTACGACCGCGCTGGCGGGACTACTAATAGTACAATGGCTAGTGAGTTTGATTGAATGCGCGAACGCGATGATAAAATGTTGTGGAATGGCCGCCAATGTATTGCTTGCAGTCTGTCGCGGAAGATGAGAGGTTCCTATATAGGTAGAGCCAACAAGGTACTCGGATTCATGACTAACGCTTCGAATGACAACGAGCTCGAATGGGGGCTCCGGGCGTCCTAGTAAGGGTGATGTGATTCGCATATTCTCCCATGTCAGATATCCTTAACATTGCTGCACAATAGTCCAACCAATTGATTCCTCATAACATTCAAATTCTTCTTTCCAATACCTTAGCAATGCGGATTTGACGCCTCTCCATTCAATAAAAGGTCGGCCCATGTGTCTCCAAAGCCAAATTGTAAAGCTCATGAGCACGACTTCCACCACCATTGAATCTCCATCAGAACCGGACCGTAACTTTAGTATTTTTATGTCATTGTCATATCATGGTATCTTTACTGCAAACACAATCACCGCCCGAGGCCGTCTCACATTCGTTCACTCGCTCACAACAGCGCAACCGCAAGAACCGCAGCAAGCATCGCACTGCCCACAAATGGCTTCACCGAGCTCGCAGCGCCAGGCTGACCCGATCCAGAAGGCTGTGAGCCCTCTTCCTGAGCTTGCGAGGCCCCGATGGGTGCACCGCCTACACCTGTCCCGTTTTTGCACTGGTCGTCGTCGAGGACCTTCGCGTCCTTGCTGAATGTAATATCCATGCACTACGTTTCAATTAGCAGACCATTCTATGGTTGTTTCGTTATAGATAACAATCAGAACAACTTACATTATACAGACTGCTTCCCGAATGCGCAATCTGAATGACCTGCAAGCTCGCATCCTGTCCATCCAATCCGTCCGTACCGCCCGTGATGTTACCAGCTTTGAGGCCCTCCTCCAGCGCACTCCTCACAGCATCCTTGAGGCAAAGCGCACCCGCACCAGTCTGGTTGAAGTTGTCGACGAGCGAGATGTTGAAGTTGGTCACGTTGCGGCCAAGGCCAAGGTTCACATACGTGAAAGCGAACTCGTGGCTGCCGTTGATCGAGATGGATCCACCAGTCGTCGGCCACTTCGTTCGTGTACCATTTGTGGTCTCAGAGATGTTGGCGCAGGGCCATATCCACTGCGATGCGGTTTCGATGCTGAGCGAATCACCACGCCATTCGGGGTAGAGGACGTGGAAATGTGCAGATGTGAGGGCGGCGAAGGACGCGAACGAAAGGAGTGTTGAGGCAAGCATGATTGCGGGTCAATTGGTCTGTAGTTGCTGAACCAAGACGATGAAGCCAGGGGATGTCGTACGAGCAGACACCCGGACAAGGCTGCTACCGAGTCTTTATAATTTCCACAGCTCTTGTCTGATACATTGAGCAAAGCTAATGCCGGATACCACTCTTCATATAGCTCGCTTGTGCTCTTCTAGACCCTGCCCACGAATACTGAGCCGCAAGTGAGCGCTCCAGATGTTTCAACCACCAATGAACATCGCGCAAACAGTATTCTGAGCTCGTTGTGGCGCCAGCTATAGCTCTGACCCTTGCCATTGGCCCTGCAGCTGTTCGTTCTTGAGGTGGTTTTTCACTCAAACTTGCTCACTTTTGCTTGGCAGCTAGTCTGCATCGGTTAGAGGGAACAAAGACGGGAGGAAAGCACCGAAGACAACTGAAGTAAAGCTCGATAGAAGGCAAAATCAGGGAGTGTGAATGGAAGGAAGCATATCAGTGATATGGTATACTGGTGTCGCTATAGCATTTCAAGAGATACCTGGTATTGGTAGATTGTCTACCTTAATCGCCCAACGCCATAGCATGCAGCCCTAGTCCCAAAACAATTCCTGTGAACGCCGATGCAGATGGATATCATACTAGAACATGCTACTCTGCTTTTTCCTGAGGGTGTTTGCATTCGACTCGCTCGAGCTTCGCAAACCCCAGAAGCTCTTCTTCTTCATCTTCTGCTGCGCATTCGGTTTCGGCAAGCCGTTACTGAAAAATGTACTTTGTGACGCAGCGGGCTGGGGTCCATGAGGGTGCAAGTACGGGCCCGGCCGATGCGGCTGCGATGCAGGTACAGGAGGACGACGGGACGGGCCTTGGGCAAGGGGCGCAGAGTGCCTCTGTTGGGGTTGCGATGGACGTAGGAGATTGCTCTGATCTCCGAACTGTCTCCGCAGGCGTTCAGTTTCTCGGTCTATCTCAGCTTGTCGCCGCCTGCGCTCCTTTTCTTCTTGTTTGCGCTTCCTCTCTTCGTCTTCGAGAAACTGGCGTGTCTTTCGTTCTTCCTCTTCCTCCTGTCTTCTCCGCCTGACGTCCTCTTGTCGCCTTTGTTCTCTTGCTTCGGCCTCTACCTGCGCCTTCAACTGCGCCGTCTCGGCATCAACTTCCCATTGCCGTCGGGGATCTAACCGAGGCGCGGGTCGGTTACCTGTGTCGAGTTGAGGAAGCGACGTGCGCTTGGCATCGTTGCGGGACGGCTGGTTATATAACCCATTCGCGGGAGGGGTGTTAGCGTAGGAACCTGGTCGTTGTGCGGGTCGTTGCGGTTGAGGTGGGGGCTGGGGAGTCATTGTAGGCGCCAAAATGGTGGAGGGCTCGAGTGGAGAGGAGCCTTTCCTTGCCAGGATGCCTCCACTATTCTTGCGCGTATTGGGGTCTAGGATATGGTAAGACTCGCGGGGATTGCTAAAGAAGAGGTTCCGTATGACAGCGCCCCCAAGTAGTAATACCACTTCCAGACCCTTGTAATCCTCCATCTCAACCCTGTAGAGGTTCGGCTCCATGATCGTAATCTCTTTGAGTCCAGAGAACAGAGCAACGGCAATGTCGGGCTCCTTGCTCTTCTTCGCTTTCTTGCCCGTCACATCCGTAGATTTTCCAGTCAAATAACAGGTCATATCCTTGCCTAGCCTGCCTTCTTTTCTCCAAGCAAACTTTATATGTGGAGTGGAGGCGTCGGCGCCCGGGTCGCTGAGCGTGCGATCGAGAGCGGAGGAGCTGGGCGTTCTGAACGAGGTCTGCGGCATGCTAAATTCGTACGAGACAGTCGAGCTCCATTTGGTCGTCTGTTGCTTCACGAGAATCTGCTGGTCTGGGTTGTAGAGCTGGATGGCAAACTCGGTGGGGAAAATGGGTTGCGGCGGGGGCGGCACTCCGCCATTTTTGCGTATCTCCTCCTGCGACAATGACGGCTGTGTCCATCCTGGTTTCGAGAGCACCTCTCCGTACAGTATCTCGGGGTTGTGTGGGTCGAACAGTGCTACCGCGTAGGTATTCTTCGCATCGTTGGAGGCGGGGTTGACGTGTGTGAGGGCGTACGACGCTTCCGGTTCAGAGCCGTGTTGTGTGTAGTAGAAAGATTCGTGATGCTTTATATTGTCCGCCGAGGGCTTCAGAAAGAAAGCTGCCGGCGTATGTTAGCGCATGCCATTGGCTCTTAGGCTGGGCTACATACTTGGTAGAGCCTCGTCGAGCATTTCGTCATGTTCCGCTTGATCTAGCGCAGATTGAGGGGGACAAGAAAAACGATTGCGTGCCTGGCGTTGCAGAGTGTGGGATGAATTAAGAGGCGCCCAGGCGAAAGGCTTTCTTAAGGTATACGCGTTTCGAGGCGTCGGGCTGAGGCTGTGAACATGTTCTAGCGCACGGCCCCCGCCAATGACGAACGCCTGCAGCCCAGGACCCCAGCTCCCTTTCCTCCCGCAACACAAGCGAGGCGCTATTCTTGGAACGCCTTTCATCGCACGCCGTACCCAGCCATTCACGTGTTCTTTCATTGACATCGTCTTGTCATCAGTCGCTTTCTCTCAAAATAGGCCGCGATTCGATGGAGACGTACAATATCAATGCGAAAGGCCTTCGCCCGCCGGATACCGACTGTTGCTGCAATGCAACTACGCGCGTCACACGATCCATCGCGCAGCAACACAGCCTTCCTAGCATCTATGCGAGTCAACCTGGAAGCAGCCTGCCGATGCGCCTCACATTCTCATCTTCACCGTTTCAATTCAATTGTTTCTTTGTTACCGTGGTTCGGGATCCATGTCTTAGGCCTGACGTTTACTGTAAAGAGATTTACAAGTCTATCTGTCCATTACGCGTCCTCACTAGCATCACCATCGTCGCAAGTAAAGTCATATTGGGTAAGCAGCCATGCTTGGACTAAATTACATCGTCTGACAAAGGAAACTCGTTTCCTTTGAAAGTCGTCATTGATCATCAATCCACCTGTCACATCCTGCGCGACCGACCATATCTCCCTTTCTTTCCTTACATACAAGTTAACCTTCGGTGAGGGTAATCAATTTTCGCAACCGTCCCAAAGATTCCGACGTAATCGATCCCGCGATGAGAATCTGCGAGCTCAAGGTTACCCTCCCTGTTACCAGATGCACAGCAGCCTGCGGCTTCATCTTGCAGAACGCTTCACGAACCTCGAGCGGTTCATGTGGAGAGGCGCTGTCGGGGCTATTGTGGGTGGGGTCATGGAGGCCGACATACTCCTCGTGAACCGCTGGAGGCTTGCTCGCCAATCCGTGTCCGTTGAAGGTATAGATCTGCGCCACCTTCAACGTGCGTCCAATCTTGCGTGTTATAATTCCAAATCGCCCTTTGACCTGTACTGCGACCTGGAAGCGTGAACCCCCTAGAATATCTGCTGCTTCGTCTTGCACTTCTTGGTCAAAGCCGAGGACGAAGGGGTCGATGTAGTAGATGATCATTCCTGGTTTAAGTAGGTGAATGCTATAGCATGAAACTGTGTCGTAGCGATTTGACATGTGGTCCAGTAGGTCTTGCACATGCTCCGTAGAAACGTCAAATTGCCTAGCGACAGGTTCATCGTCATGAAAATGGCCTCGCTGGCGCCGATCATGCCGGATCTTAGGGTCATTGTTTACTGGATCGAGACATTGAGTGTAGTTCGAAGAAGACCGAGATGAAGACTGAGATGAAGACCGAGACGAAGACCGATACAGAGACCGAGACGAAGAAAAACGGTAGGAATCAAGGCTGGCTGAAGAGGAGCAACGAGAAGAGGAGCTGTCCGAGGAATAGCGCGAGGACCAGTGATCCCTGGCCGAGGGCCGTCTAGGAAAGAACGGTTTTACAGGGACCAACCTGTAATGATTGTCACGACGACCAGATAGGCTTTCATAATGTCTGTCCTTAGCCTGGTCAGAGACTGAGCTTCGGTGAGAGTATGTTCTACCCATAATTACGTTAGCAGTAGCTTGGTGAAAAGGAGTGAGCAAACCTGTGACCCCTCTGGTTAGGAATCTCAAATTAATTCGGCAAAAGCACTGAATTTCTTTGTGTTTCTGCACAGCAGCAAGAATGCAGCGCCTTGCGTGATCCCGTATCCAGTCGGTGTCAGTGGATGATGGTTTGCTGAGGAGTATAGTCGGAGCGAGCATCGGTCTGATTTTATGGTATCCGTCCTCATGTGCCTTAGGTTTCAGTTATACAATGACATTGTGATTCTGACAATGCGACTAATTCTGTTCTCTTGTTCGATTGATGGATTTAGAACCCAAACAAGGACCAAGAGGCAATATTGCTATGTTTGACACGGGACAATAGCTTTCTGTCACCTCACCATCTCAAAATAGACACCCGGACAAAGACGCTAACGCCGTAGTAACTGCGCGTTCTTCCTGCTAATACGGTATCTTCCTCTCATCATCTCAACCTGGTCACAAATCTCAACACCGCAACTCTAAGAACATAGATACAGACCCAAGCATCTGCATTCAATTACGACCCTCTAATCTCCACCACAATGCCACGTCCTAGACCCCAACCAAAACCTACCTACAACTCAAATCTCGCACTCCGTCCTATAGCACCCTTGATTATACCACCTATACCAACACCCAGCGCAGCATCAGCCCCTAAACCATACACACCCATCCCCGGCCTTCTCGCCTCCAAAATGGAAGTACTCATCCTCCTCTCCCGCCAAGCCGAATCCGTCGCCCACGGTCTCGCCATCGGTCTCTTTACCACACGTGTTGAACAGCAAAACGCACGAGCCCGGATACTTCATTTACGAAACCAGTACAATGGTCTACGTCAACGAGTGGACTACGAGCTTGTTTCCTTGGGGTATCTCCCAGGAAGTAACAACACTTTGGGTGCCCCTGCGCCACCAGCACCCATCCAGACTGTGCAGCGTCCACAAACTCTTAAGAAGGATCACACAGGAAACGGGGCGCATACACATAGATACGGACCCACGAGTTCAAAATACACGGTTGACAAAGCGCTTAAGCGCAGAGCGGCTAAGAGTTATGTATACAAGAAGCCCGCGGTGAAGAAACGGAAGGTTAGTGTGGAGAGTGATTGTGTGGAGACGGAGTGCGAGAGCGAGGATGAGGGTAAGCGGGGAAATGAGGTCGAGGCTAAGTGGCCACTAGAGCCAATTACGGATTTGACTAAGATACCTTTGGGGAAGAAAGAAAAGAAGAGGATGAAGAGTTGGAGTTGGTCGCGTGTGGTGCGAAGGGGGATGGCTGGGAGGGGGGATCCGGAGGGGATAGACGTGCTGGAGAGCCCTAGAGGGACAAGGTGGATGTGGTGAGTCTTGAGGGACGAAGGCGAAGTGGAGTATGTAGTTTTGCGGCAGCGTTTTGGCTTGAAATTGCTTTTGTTCGTCGAGGCTTTGAGGTTGTGGGTTGCAATATCTATGCTTGATACTGTGGATAGTAATACGAAGGTAGATCAAAACGAACCCCAGTAGTCGAGAGCTCTGAAGGTGCAAGAGGCATTGCTGCTAAGACTAAAGTCTATCCCTACGGCTCGAATAACCCCGACGCTGAATACATTCAACCTTTAGGCACGTTGCACTTCAGCACTGCAAGTGTATAAAGCTACCATTTTTTTTGGTGTTATTCTTTAGATATCTCTTCTTGTATTAAAGATCAATCGTAAAAAGTAAAGTAGTCTCAAGTATCAAGACGGTACTCCATAGACAGACCTAAGCAGCGACAGTGTGCAGTGTGTGCACTCCAGCAGGATGGAGATTGAGCGAGGTTAGTTCGTTGGAAAACTATGCGCGAAAGATCGACCTAGAACACGTAGAAGTAGAGTGTTGATACCGCCGTGGCGATGACCGTGCGGGGTGATGTGCGTGCAATGAGCATACAAGGAGGAGTCGTTTCGGCTAATTTGCTGAGGGGATTGCCACCCAGCGCGGATAGGTCTATCACAGCATCATTAAAGTTGTCGACTGACCATATCTTTCAATAATTTGAATGGAGCCAAAACGGCTGAGTTTACATGCATATACTACTCACCGCACAATGCAACGGCGAACGATCTCTCTATTTTGGGACATGAGAAAGAAGTCTGTTCCCAGCAAGGCTACATAGCTGCGTCGTACAAGCGAGGTTGTGGCTGAGATATGCAGCTACGCCCAGCCTGGTGCGCAAAACCTTCACCGGTTTTCAGCCTGATCGTTGGCATCTCATTCTGTCTGTGTCTCTTTCGCCCTTACTTACCTATTCGTCGCCCATCGTTTGTCGTTTATAAACAACCTGAACTGTTTGAAGCCTGGGTCATCTGCTTGGAATATGTTACAAGTCTAGGTTTCTGACACCTCTCACGCCCTTTAAGCAGTACTTGGTGCGATTTAGCCACCCTCTCCGCCTTCACACAAAACGAAGGAGAAACGTTTGGGTTAGGCTGTGCTACAGCCTCCCGCCCTGCAGGTTCTTAGCAGCAGCTATGTCTGGTGTTCTAGCGAAAGTTTTGTCGTTAAAGCCCGAGATCCGCCTCGCTCAGGGCATCTCCGAATTCGAAGCCATCCTCCCGAACGAGCAAAAAACCAGATTCCGCACATTGAAGTCGCAGTCACTCTCAACGGCACCTAGCCCTGACGATGTCATGCGACTGACAGCCGAAGTGGATCGTCGATTATCGAAGAAGTTTGGTGGTCAATGTTTCGGGCCTCGCTTCACCAACTTCCTACTGGGAGTCCAGCAGTTCGCTGCACTTGGAGATGTTGTAGTTGGAGGCTCACAGAACCTAGTAGCATGTGGCGTGTGGTCATTGGCGCGCATGTCGTTATTGGTCAGTATCTTGTTCTTCTGCCAGTTTCGCTGTCATTTACTGATGAGACGCAGTCGATTGTGAGCTTGTCAAGCTACGTAGACAAACTATCGTCGGTATTTATGGACATCGGTCGCTCTGCCCCACGCCATCAAGCAATGGCCTTGCTATATCCTCAGTCTACAAGACTACAAACATATCTCAATGAATACTTTATTGTGGTGGTCGGCCTATGTCGTCACTTGTTCGAGTATGGACGAAAATCGACTGTCCAGCAGTTCACTTCGTCCTTGAGCGATTCGCATTTGAAAGCCTTTCAGACTGACCTTGACAAGTGGGCGAACTCGATCAAAGACGAGATGCACTTGACAGAAGTTCAAGATAACTCTAATTTTAGGGATTTAACTAAAAACATGTTGAAGTCTACCTCATATCAGCAGAGATATACTACGAAGGTCCAAGTGCTCGACTTCTGCTCCACATATGATCATCAAACAGCATGGAAGCAAATCAGGAAAGCTGGCAACACATCGTTTCATACGCAACGTGCGGAGTACCAAGAGTGGAAAGAATGCTCGGACACATGCACGCTGATGTACACAGGCACTTTAGGGTCGGGGAAGTCGGTATTGCTTGCTAATATCGTGGATGATCTCTATCTCTTTACTACAAGAGAAAGATCTCCAGTAGCATATTTCTTCTGCAGACACGACGTCTTAGAAAGCCTAAAAGCACGGACAATCCTTGGTTCGTTGGCACGGCAGTTGCTAGGCACTGTCCCGGACCTTGCTGTACTCGCTAAGAGCTGTGAAGATACCCACACGACCAACGACACAGAGAAAGTGCTTGAATTACTCTGCGAGGGGTTTCCTTCTGATCTCAAAGTGTATTTTGTCCTAGATGGACTGGATGAGTGCGATAAGAAGGAACAAGAGATATTCGTGAAAGCAGTTCGGAAGATCCAAGAAAGGTTGAAAGTCTTGGTCTGTATTTCTTTCCGAGTAGAACCAAACACTGGCCTACAGTCGATTGCTAATCAGCTCTTGGCTACTCGCGTCATCCCATTACCAAAAGATAACCCAGACATCGAGGCCTTCATTGAAGCAGATTTGGAGCGTTGTCTTCGCCAAGAACTTTTGACAATCAGAGATCCAACTTTGATTCTGGACATTCAAGATACTCTCCTGAAAGGCTCCCATGGGATGTTTCTCTGGGTAGCTCTTCAAATCCAATCCTTGTGTAGTCTGAAGACTGATCACGCTATCCGCGAAGCCCTAACAGACCTACCGAAAGATCTCTCACAGACGTTTGCCCGGATCTTGCATAAGTCAGGAAGTTTGGATCGACCACTTCAAACAAAGACACTACAATTTGTGCTGGCTGCTTGCCGACCCCTAACAACTGACGAGCTACGAGAAGCTTTGAGCGTCACCCCTGGCAATACAACATGGGATCCTTCTAGAATATTGAACGATGTTTATCTAGCACTCGCTTGCTGTGGATGTCTTCTTATTGTGGATGAGGAAGAATTGACCGTCCGAGTTGTACATCATAGCGTTAAGAAGTACATCCTTCACGGATTTGATGATACAAAGTGCGTAGGCTTCCCTATCGAAGAGGCGCAGAGAGCATTGGCAAACACTATCGTTACTTATCTTGAGTACGGTGTCTTCGGGACCGAGATATCAAGAGCCAAAGTCGGGCCAATTATGGCACAATCAGCACCGTCAAGGATCTTGCAAACTACGATAGGGAATTCAAGCGCTACTCGCCATCTCGCTATAAAACTTCTCACGTTCAGGAAACAACCTACATTTGATATGAGTAAGACCCTCGCAGAAGCGCGTGGCTCCTTCAACTCTAAGCCAGAGAACGGATTCAAATTTTATACTTATGCAAAAACATATTGGCAGGATCATATTCTATACGTTTCGGGACAAGAGGATGGTATACAAACGCTTTCGACCAAGTTAATTCAGAGTCGGATGTCTGAGCTCAGAGTTCCAGGCAAAAACTACTGGATGCATTGCCAGTGGGCTGCTGCGCATGGTAACGTAAAAATTCTCGAGCTGCTGTTTGAAACTGGAAAGTTCGATCCTAATGTAATGGACGACGATGACCTAACGCTACTGATGTGGGCGGCACGAAACGGTTACAAAGCCACAGTCAAGCTGCTGTTAGGCACCAATAAGGTTGATGTTAATGCAAAGAGCTCAAGCGGCTCGACGCCGCTGTCGTTAGCTGCAGAGCGTAGACGTACAGATATCGTTAAGCTGCTGCTAAGCAATGATAAGATTAATGTTAATGCAACGAGCGTAAGCGGCTTGACGCCGCTGTGGTGGGCCGTAAAGGAAGGACATACAGATATCGTCAAGCTGCTGCTGAGCAATAACAAGATTAATTTCAATGCAGAGAGTAAGAACGGTTTGACGCCGCTGTTGTGGGCCGTAGGAGAAGGACATGCAGATATCGTTAAGCTGCTGCTAACCACTGATAAGATCAATGTTAATGCAAAAAGCGTGAGCGGCTTGACGCCGCTGTTGTTGGCCGTAGAGCACGGACATGTAGATATTGTTAAGCTGCTGCTGAGCGTAGATGAGGTTGATCTCAGTGCAATGGACAAGAACGGAGTGACGCCGTTGAGGTGGGCCGCAAGGGAAGGGCATACAGATATCGTTAAGCTGCTGCTAGGCACTGGTAAGGTTGATCTCAATGTAGAGAGTACAAACAGCTTTACGCCGCTATTGTGGGCCGCAAGGGAAGGGCATGCAGATATCGTTAAGCTGCTGCTAAGCACTAGCAAGGTTGATCTCAATGTAAAGAGTACGAACAGCTTTACCCCGCTGTTATGGGCCGTAAGAGAAGGACATACAGGTATTGTCAAGCTGCTGCTAAACATGGATAAGGTTGATGTTAATGTGAAGAGCATGAACGGCTTAACGCCGCTATTGTGGGCTGCAAGGGAAGGACATGAAGCTATTATCAACCTGCTGCTGGGCACCGGTAAAGTTGATCTCAATACAATGGACGATAACGGAGTGACGCCGTTGAAGTGGGCGGCTCGGAACGGACATAAAGACATAGTTGAGTTGCTGCAGTCACACCTCGACCGATCTCAAACCGACGAGGACGTGACATCAGCGACTATGAAGTACAAGGTCTCATGAGACAGGAAGGAAATGATTGTCAACGATTAGGGTTAGGTTCATAAGCAACAGGTTAGATTCAACGCCTGCAAAAACGTCTGTTGGAATTATCCCCGCCGATGTGTCATGTCAAGCAGAGCTTGCGCCAGCGCTGGGCTGGCCGAGTCCATGTTAGTGGTTGTTATGATAGAGAGGAATGGAGCATAATCACGTTCTGTTCGGCGATTTCACTTGTTAAAGTCTAGTACTTCAGCTGCGGTGTAAGAGCTTCTGTCTGTGGCCGACTTTTCGTTGCACCAGAACAATGTACATGCTGGACTTTCAATAATGCCAGCCAAACTTACAAGCTGCTCCGTATTCAGCATACCCATCCAAAACTTCTGAGATTAACTACGCAAAGGCTACACAGCAACAGACTACCAACTATCTAAACATCCATCTTGCTTGGCATAACAATATCATCCTTCCCCGCTACCTCCCTCTGCTCAAACGTCGGCACATCCGACGTCCCAAACTTCCGCAGCGGCACCCCATTATGAAACAGGTAATCGATCTGCTCAAGTGTCTTCCCGGTACACTCAGGGATGCAAAAATACGTGAAGATAAAGCACAGGAAAGCGAAACCGCCGAAGATGAAACCAACCTTCGACTGCAGATTGGCGTACGGCGCGTTGAGCAAGTAAGGAATGGAGAAGTTCACGACGAAGCTAGCAGCATGATTAGTGATGTGGAAGGCTAGAGTGCTGACGACTTACTTGATCGCGACGTTGACGAAGAAGCCTAACCGCAGTGTGTGGTCTCGAAGCTTGATGGCTGGAAGCTCAGATGTCACGACATATGTGAGGGGAGCCCATCCGATGCCGAAACCAACAGTCATAACTGCGAGCATAGAGACGATGCCAATCTTCAATGGATAGTCGACGGTTTTTGGGGTACCGAGTCCTCCCATCGTCAGAAGTGCACATGTCTGGATCGCCGATCCGATGAGAAGGAGAGGCCGGCGACCGACTTTGTCGGTAAGAAGGAGGCATGTTACAACAGAAAAAATGTTGATCGCTGCTGTGATGAGGCTCATGCTGAAAGGATTGATCGTTCCAAGAGATTTGATGCTGCTTGAAGTCAGTCACGATCATCCATCTCCACAGGGACGTATAACTGACTAGATTGTACCGTACTGACTAGCAAAAGCTTGCCCGGTAGCTTGTTGGAAAAAGTTGACCAGGACGACCACTGCTGTGCGTTTAAGATTAACGCCTTGGAAGACCTCCTTGAATTTGCCCTTCTCGAAGGCAACCTCGGCCTTCAATGCTGTTTGTAGTTCGCGAAACTCGAGCTCGATCTGCTCCTCGGTAAACTTTCCTTCCCTCAGTTTGATCAGGTTCGCTCTCGCTTCGTCGACACGGCCTTGCTTAAGAAGCCATCGCGGGCTCTCAGGCGTAAAGAAGATGAGGGACAGAATGATCGTTGGTACTATGTAGAACAGTCCAATGGGAATGCGCCACGCGCGGTTGTCTTTGATGCCACTTGTGCCTCTGCAGACACAGTTTATCACGAAGCCTCCAAAAACCAGGGAAAGCTGGTATGTACCGACGATGAAGCCACGGGCGGATGCAGGCACGATCTCAGACTGAAATGCAGGCACAACAGCCAGCTCCATGCCAACATAGACATCTTAACATAGTCAGAGGCGGAATTGAGTACCAACGAGGAGACTCACAGTTCAAGACTCTTGCAGCCATGATTTGGTCACGATTGCGTGACGTGACGGAGATGGTCGCGGTGATCAGTGCATACACACTCATGCTGAACATGCATACTCTGCGGCCGTACCTGCTCGATACATGGCTACCAATGAGCACACCTGATTTATTAGTCCCTGCCAGAAAATGTTAAGTGAGCATAAATACCGAAAGCGAAACCTATGTAGTTCAATGAATTGAACAACGACAACCAGTATGGTTCAAGCACCCAAGTTTTGCGCTTTGCGTTCCACACGCCAAATTGCTTGTCGAAGGCGTCCATCGCCTGTGTAGTTGCGAAGGCTTGATTGTCAAAGCCATAATTAAACGATGAGATGGCGATGAGCAGACAACCGAGGGTCAGTCTGGTGTTGAAGCAACGTAGCTGTGAAAAGACCATTGTTGCTGTGTGCAAGACTCTCTGGCGTGTCTATTCCATGCCGAGATTCCATTGTCTTATATTCCTTGAAGATTCATGGCTGATGGAAGCCGTTTCCCGAACGAGCTGGTCTCCATTATCGATGAATTGCGAAATCGACGCTTGGATGAAAGACGGGCTGGGGAAGCAAAAACATATGATTGGCTGACACCGACGTGCTCCGAGGGTGCGCCCCCGAGCACCGCGTGGGGACGGTGCTCGGCGCGGTCTTCGGCGAAGAAACCCCACTGTAACTGTCTGGAATGGACGGAGACTCGCAGATTCTGAATTATCCCTATAATACGCAATCCTCGCTTCTAGCACGTAATGTATTGTCGTGAAACCTCGACCTGGCTTGCCTCAACTTCACAGCAAGCCGATTGTATAGCAACCTCAACCAAGATGTCTTACTCAAAACCACCACAACCATTTCCACTCAAGATAAATTCCAAAAATGGAGGACAACGTCCAAACTTTGTCATATTCATGCCGGATCAATTACGTTACGACTCTCTCGGATGCACAACAGAACCAGATAGCCAGATCAAAACACCAAACATCGATGCGTTCGCGAAACGTGGCGTTCGCTTCACCAATTGCTTCGTCCAGGCTTCAGTGTGTTCGCAATCTCGGTGTAGCATGTTCACTGGAACATATCCACATGTTAGCGGGCACCGAAGCCTAGAAAACCTCATCAAGCCGTGGGAGCCAAACATGTTCCGGAGCCTGAAAGAGGACGGATATCACGTTGCATGTCTAGCACCGAGAGGCGACACATTCGCACCAACCGTGACCGAGCTCAGCGTGACAGAGTATGGATTCCTTGAGACGCCAGAGTTCGTACCAAAGTTTGCTGGAGGTGGCAGGCCTGTTGATGAGAGTATTTGGGGTCGTCTGTTCTACAAAGGTCTCCGCAACGCAGAAGAAGCTTTGGATTATGATGATGCGGTCGTGCGCTCGGCATTGAAGTGGCTAGAGTGCCCACCGGACGACAAGCCTTGGGTTCTGTTCATGCCACTCATTTTTCCACACTGCCCTTTCCAAGTCGAAGAGCCATACTTCTCCATGTATGATCGCTCGAAGTTGATAGGAGGACTCGTGAATCCTGCCGAGAAGACGGGTTATGAGCCACGATATATGAAAGTCAATCGAGAACGATACGACACCGCCCGAGCGACTCCAGAGATATGGGCCGAAGTGAAGGCCACATACTACGGTATGATCAGCAGACTAGACGACCAATTTGGCCGGATCGTTCACAAGCTCGACGACCTGAAACTTTGGGATAAGACTGTGACCATGTTCTTCACAGACCATGGTGAATACCTGGGTGATCACGGCATGATCGAGAAATGGCCGTCAGGTTTGTCGGACAGTCTTACACATGAGCCGCTGATCATCGGCGGTGGAGGACTTCCGCAGGGTCGCGTTTCCAACGTGATGGCTGAAATGGTTGACTTGGTACCGACTGTCTTCCATCTGGCTGGAATCGGAGAGCATTTTCCTCACAATGGTACTAGTCTGATACCCGTATTAGTTGACGGTGCAACGTACCACAAGATGTATGCTTTTACTGAAGGTGGTTTCCTCCTCAGCGAAGAGCCTCTACTTGAACAGGCACCGTTCCCATACGACATCAAGGCTGGACTCCAGCACGAAGACACCTCGTTAGTCGGTAAAGCTATCGGTATTCGTAATAACGAATGGATGTATATTTACCGATTATACGAGCCCGCTGAGCTTTATAATCGACAGACTGACCCTGGTGAGCTGCATAATTTGGCGGCAGATCCAGAGTATAAGCCAGTTGCAGATATGCTCCAAAGCGAAATTTTCAGATGGCTGATGGAAGGATCCGATTTCTTGCCCTGGCAGAAAGATGACCGGTTTCCAAAAGTCGAATTAGAGTCTCCGAAAGAGCAGCTTGAGGAAAGACTGTCGAGAGCTGGCAAATAATCGTGACTTGCGAAAGTTTCCGTTACTCAGCTGGTAACTACGAGCGTCACGAGTTCCATAGTTGCATATCGAATTGACTCAGGTTCAATGCTTGTCCTAGGTTCCAGGGATCCTGCAGCCCGTACTCATTGAGGAAATTGATATCCGTATCGCCAAAGGCACCTTCGAAAGCGTTGCTTACAGCAAAATCGAAAGATTGTTGACCTAATGGCTCACCGGCCTCGACTCTAGGAGGAAAATCACATGACGTTGCTTGATTTGTACTGGCAGACGGATCAGTGGCCTGTACGCTTTGAAGGTCACGGTGTCGCCGTTCGGAAACTTCAGTGCCATCGTCCATTATCTGCATTTGTCCAATCGCGCTGTGGCGTGAGAATAAATGGTTAGGATGCATCCTGGAAAGTGATCCAGGGTTTGTTGCGGATACATTTTCAGAGCTTGAAGGTGGTAGTGGAGGCGAAGATCCCCTGTGCAGCAAACGTGAAAGATCTTCCATCTAGAGACTTGCGTTAGAACTCGTAGTGGGAAAACATGACGGTACTTACAATTAAATCACTGATGGAAGATGACGAGGAACTCGCTTGACAAGCAGTAAGACAATTTCGTGCGCCCTCTTGTGCTGTTTCGAAGCTGACCTGTAACGTGTCATTGTGATGATTGATTAGATGCAATAACATTCGAGCACATTGATAAGCGCAGGCGTTTACATCGTGCTCGAAGACCGGACAGCCGGTTTTGAGTGTGGAGAAACTCTGAAAGATCTTAGATAGGCCGATGGCATTTTTAAAGCATAGAGAGCGCCATTTGTCAATGATTTGGATGTCTAGTCGTGAGATTTGTTCTGCACGTAATGCCTCCTTCAGACCGGTAAGAGCGATACGATACAGGTCGCAATAACACTGCCTAAGCCAGATGTGTACCAGGAGGAACGGGCCAAGCCGTGTTGAATAGGCACGAAGCTGCAAGGCTTTGGTGGAGAAATGAAATGAACCTGGGAGGCTGCTCTCGAAATCCGCCAGCTCCGTTGCAAGTTCATCGATCGAAGTGTAGAGTGTAGCGGCATCTACGTCTCGCGAGAGCACCGCCGCTTTGGTGGTTTGTAATATCCGGTGGCGAAACCACATGAGTCGGACGTAGATACCAAGTGAGCCGATGCAATCTGACAGAGGCTGCCTAGCCACGTATTGTAGAGATTCAGTATCTTGCTGGAGATCGAACTCGAAATTACGCTCATGGCAAGGAAGCTGTATGTGGATGGATGCTGCCGAGCAAAGGGCAAAATCAGACATGCCGCCCGCTAGCCTGGTGTCGACGATGTAAAGTGACCACATTAGACGTCTTCGGGATTCTCGAGCGAGGAAGCCAAGTTGGCGCGCCTCGTAATTAAGCCCAATGGCATATGCAGCCCTGGCAGCAAGAGCGTGTAGCATAAAGGCATTGCCAAGTCGACCTTGACGCATGTGGTGTTTGACGAGCAAGAGTAGACATTGTACTTTGATGACAGATAGTCTTCCCATCTCGTTCGTTACCAGGAGCTCAGCTTGTGACATCCATTGCAGGCTCAACGCTTTGAGTTCTGCGCCCATATCCAACATCTCGCACGTCGTGCCTACGAGAGCCAACACCAGAGCGTGATCCAGACTTTCAGATTCGAAGCGTTCAACCAGAGATGCTTTGTGAAAGAACGAGTAGACAGGAATGGGATGAATGTGCTGGAAGAACGCCTCAAAAATGCGAAGGACGAGGTCGTGATTGAGAGACTCCGGCCCAGTATGCAAGCTTGAACTCGTTCTTTCGTAGGCACTAGCGTTATCTGGTATCGATTGCGAACTGCGTGAAAGATCTGAATCGTTCACGGCCCTCTTTGACCTTGGATACACACACTGCGCGCGTCTACGCTGGCACCGTCGGCAAGCTGGAAACTCTCCACCACACCTTGCCTTCAGAGACCGGCAACCCGTACACGCGACCCTCTTTCGTCGAAGTTCAATGTTTGGATCTGGGACCAAGCCGGATTCAAGAGAGTTCTGTTGAAAAGAGCAGCTCAGTTTGAGGCGTTCACAGCCGCTGCAAACATCGCGCCTGCTGTCACACTTGACTTTGCGAGCTCGGCATTCTGCACAAGTGTCCGAGGACCTTTTAGATGCGTGGGCAGACATGCGTGCCTTGAGGATGTGATGAGTTTAGTCCAAGACGGATGAAAGCGACCGAGAAGCCATAGACGGACGGATGGAGCGATGAAGTGCAGAAGAACGATGGTACAGGGTTGTAGCTTCCGTCGCCTAGTACTCAATCTTCAAGCGCGCTAACGTTAGGTTAAAACCAGGACCAAATCACGCAATCCATCGGAACCAGCAGATGTGGATATAACAATCCAAGTCAGCTTGGACCTTGCAATTGATCTGATTTGTAAGATACTACACAGGAAATCCTTTGCAGACATGCCACCACAACAACTTGAAGAATCTCTTACAACAAAAACTTGTACATCCTTTTTCATTTACAAATTTCGGTATGAACAACAAGGCAGACTGGTATCATGCATATCTACAACTTCGCGCGACGCTGGAGGTACAAGCGAATACCGACAGCCACTAACAAACATTAGCATGTGAACGATGACTAATTGATGGAGGGGCAAGTAAAAGTGTAAGTAGAAGCACATTGCATCAGTTAGTCATGCTCTACCATGCCTTGGACGCACAGCTACCTCAAGGGCCAAAGCAAGATACAACAACAGCGCCTAAACAAGATAGGAGAGGCTAGCAAGAGAATCTACCTAGCCGATGAACTAATAGAGGAAACAAGACGGCAAGGAAAGTTTAGGACCGCGCGGGTATCACTTACCCACAACAGCAGCCGCCGATTTGAACCCCAACAATCCCAAAAGCCACCCACCCCATCCAATCGCCCGTCCCTCACGGTCAAAGTTCGGCTTCATCTCGCTCATGCTCATGAATTGTTGGAGCTTCTTAGCCGTGAAAGGAGGATATCTCATGGCCAGCAGACCCTCCATCCAGGTAGGTGTAGAAGTCACACTGCGCCTATGCGTAAACACATCGAACGATGCCTTGCCTCGGTACGCGCCCTGACCCGAGTCACCCACACCGCCGAATGCAAGTGTAGGGATGGAGGCGTGGAAGAAGCCGTCATTGAGAGTAGCGCCGCCGGAACGCGTTTGCGAGAGCACCTTCTCCATCTCGGCCTTGGAGCCGAAGGGATAGAGACCGAGCGGGGTGGCGTGCACTTCGTTTGCGATCCTGATGGCCTCATCAAGGTCGTTGACGGGGAGGATGGGCAGGAATGGCCCGAAGGACTCGTCCTTGATGAGCGAGTCGTCAATGGAGTCGACTTGGACGACGGTGGGCTCAATGAAAAGATCCTCCTCGTCCATGGTGCCACCGATGAGGATCTTGCCACGCGACTCATCAAGCATCTTTTTGAGGCGTTGGAACTGGCGCTGGTTGACTATGCGGCCGTAGTCGGGAGACTTGCGGGCGCCCTGTGGGTAGAACTGCTTGAGCTGGACTTCCAACTCTTGCACAAAGGGTTGCACCATCTCCTTGTCGATGAGCGTGTAGTTCTGACCCACGCACACCTGGCCTGCGTTGAACGTCTTGGCCCAGAGCAGCCGCCGTGCAGCCAGCTTGGGGTCTGCGTTCTTCGTCACGAACGAAGGGTTTCTGCCACCAAGCTCGAGCGCGACGGGGGTGAGCGTCTCGGCCGCCTTCTTCGCGATGATGGTACCCACGTTGGCAGAGCCAGTGTAGAAGATCTTGTCCCATTTCTGGTCAAGAAGAGCCGTCGTCTCCGGGATCGCGCCCTGTACAACGGTATAGCATTCGGGATCGAGGGATTCGGCGATGATCTTCTGCATGACAGCTGCACAGTTGGGCGAGCTCTCGGAGGGCTTGAGAATGGCGGTGCAGCCTGCAGAGATGGCGCCGATGAGGGGGCCGAGCGACAGTTGGATGGGGAAGTTGAAGGCGCTGTCTGCCGTGAGCAGGTGTCTACACGCAAGCAAGAGATGGTTGTACGCACCCAATGACCAGCACCGCACCAAGGGGATCCTTTCTGATGCGCGGGCCCATCAGCTTGTTGGACAGGTTGATGTCCTCTGCCTTCTCATCCTTGGCCCAGCGCGGCAGGTTCTTTTGCATGAAGACGATGTCGTTCATGCACCATGACAGCTCGGCGAGATGGGTCTCGAAGGTCGGCTTGCCCAAGTCCTGGCTGCATGCTTGGATGATGAGGTCCTCATTGTCCTTGAGGGCCCAATACAGCTTGCGGAGCTGCACCAGCCGGAACTCAAGCGGGCGTGTCTTGTGCGAGAGGAAGCTGGCGCGGATGCGGGCGGCGACGGCGGGGATGTCGTCGAGCGGCGTATGCTCGAAGGTGGGGATCTTGGCCGCCATGCTGTCTCAGGCTTCGGATTGCTGCTGCAGAGTATCTGGAGAATTCGTGCTTATGTGCAGCGTGCGGGCTCTCCACCCCTTTAACGTCGTGTGCCCCAAAATGCCTGCCATGCTCACAGGCGGCGCGTCGCGAGCCTCGGTACGCTAGCGGCCCCGCATTCTCCTTTGGGACTAGCCCAAACGCTGCCACATTACGCCGCTCCTGCCCACCGTTGGCGGCTCACCACCACCATACCGCAATCAGGCAGCCTCAGGAGCGTCATCCACCGTCAGCCTGCCATGGCGTTCCCGTTTCTCAAGCTGCCCGCAGGTAAGACATGGCCTATCGAGCCTCCCAAATCTCCCCTGTATCAACTGACGCCCCTGCACAGAGCTGCGGAACCGCATCTACGACCTAGTCGCTGCCACTGACAAGCCCATCGACGTCTATCATCGCCTCAGCAGCGTACGCTCAGTACCGCCAAATTACGCTGGTCTGACTCGCGTGTGTCGTGAAATTCGTGTCGAATATACCAAGAGTAGGTCATCTGCAAACGTCCCACATGCTCAGCTCTAGCCTTTCCCCCGGCCTGAACTAAACACCCATCCTTGGCCAGTCCATAGACGAAACGCTCGTATCCGTCTCTTCTTCGACAATCTAGGAGACTGGCTCGGCCTTGCTTCCGTCGACCAGGCTCCTGCAAAGAATGTTTACATCTGCATATCAAAACACGACAAAGCTCAGCACGAGCGGGTAAACATTTTGCCCTTGTTGCAATTCAATGCGCACTTCTTCGCAGAGTCTATCTTTCGGTTTATATCTATCGACAAGGTTCCCGCGGTAGAGGTACTCCAAAGGAGGAACTTAATGCGTCATGTTATCTTGTGCCTCAATGCCCTTCTGATGCATCAGAATGAAACATGGTTGAGTCTCCTGCGTGGTGACCATAACGGTCGCTGGAGGACGGTTGTAGCAATCTTACTGGACCTAGAGAGGGGCAGGCTACAACTTCTGTACAGGCGTGAATCCTACAAAGATCCTCCTATACCGACACGCGCCCAGCTCGGCATGCGCGCCAGCTCGCGCCCTAACACCCGTACGAAGTACACCCTATGTGGCTTTCGAGTCTCTATCAGTACCGTGCGGTTGACTGATGGCGAGGCTACTAATGTAGATGTCACACAGTGGCCGGAGAGGAAGAAGCCGAACATGTCCTTTTAGAAAGACTCAGCTTCCAGCTACTGTTCCTGCTGTGGCGGCTTTTGCTTTCGCCAACACGTTTTCATAAAACGTCGTCTCTGATCAACAACAGTCAGTTTTTTTCGACTTTTTTGAGAGACTAGTGTTGGTTTGGTATGCAGATACCTTTGTTTAAGGCGCTCCTCGTCTAGGATAATTTGAGAGCAAGAATACATTCACGGCCAACTGTGCCCAATAAAAGAATCTTCATGTTTTCGAGCAACGTACACATTCTTCTGAAACTAGGCGCCGCTGACCCGTTTATTCGAGCGTTGACCCACACCATAACGGCTACGCTAGGCATCTTCAGGGTTCACGCTTCAAACGTCATATTGACACACCCGTGCCTGCGCATATATCATCACGCCCCTCCGACACCACACCAATTCTTCTACGTCTCAAATTTGATACCCTTGTTGCTTTGTAATTAATCTGAAACCTTTCTAGACCTGCACTTGAGCATCCACCATGGCATCTAGCAAGAAAGTCCTTATCGTCATGTCTGACGCCTCTTCCTTCCCCCTCTACAACACTGGATCCAAAGGCGAAACAGTCGATCAGCCCTCTGGCTATTTTGTTATGGAACTCGCAAAGCCCCTCTAAGGCCTCCTTGACGCTGGCTACGAAGTCACTTTCGCTTCACCCCAAGGCAAAGAGCCCACGCCCGACCCACTCAGCGTCAGTCTCGCCGCATTCGCAGGGAACTACTTCGAGAAGAAGCACGAACTAGAACTCACCGAGAGAATGAAGAAAGAGAATGGATTCTCACGGCCCCGGAAATTCTCCGAGATCAGCGACGACGAGCTGAAGGGCTTTGCGGGCGTGTTCATTCCAGGAGGCCACGCCCACTCACGGACCTGGGTGATAGTCCGGAGCTTGGACGTATCTTAAGCTACTTTCACAAAGAGCACAAGCCAACTGCTGCGATATGCCATGGGCCTTGGGCGTTCTTGTCGACGAAGTACGCTGGCGACAAGGAGTTTGCGTACAAGGGGTACAAGCTTACGAGTTGGTCGGATGCCGAAGAGAAGTTTATGGAGACGGTAGCGTTCCGTGGCGAAGTCGACAAGGTGGAGAGTACGTTGAGAAATGAGGGTGCAAAAATAGTCGAGGGTGTGAGTACGAGCTTGGGCAGTATCACAGTAGATCGGGAGGTCGTGAGCGCGGCGAACCCAATGGGTGCGGATGCGCTGGGGAAGAAGTTCATTGAGATGCTGAGTGCGTAGGTGATACGAGTTGAGAAATGACGGTATAATAATTGTAATGAAGGTATTATGTATAGACAGTAAGCCCCTATAGACTACAGTGTACAAAGAAAGTCGCTAATGATGTGATGATGTAACTTAGATTTCTCCTTGATGTCCCTTCATGCGCTTACGCCTTTACTGCCATCTCTCAACTGCAGCTCTACTCGTAATGGCTTCTTTTCCCAGAAGATATAAGTATTCTGCTCACCAAAGTCGCGCATAGGTTCTGCTCCTTTCATGTTGAACGCGAAGACAAGTCTTGCTAGCGTGAGTCTCATAATAGTTGTTGCTAGTTTCTGTCCAATACACTTGTGTCGGCCCATGAGGAACGGTTCGAACGCTTCCAGTCTGTCGGATGGGAATGGCGAGTTGGGCAGGAATCGCTCTGGCACGAAGGAGCCTGGCTGTGTAAAGTTCATTGTAGATCTGAACGCCGGGTACTGATTAACTGACACGAACGTCTAGAAATGTCAGTGCTGCTCCGCCCACCACGAAGATGAGAACTTACTCCGCGCGGCACAGGCTGGCCTGCCACGATCTCCTCCCTCACCGTCAGTCTTGGCAACGCTATTGAAGCCGGCGGGCCCATTCTAATCCCTTCCTGGATCACCGCACCCAAGTACTCGAGCTTCGACACGCTCCCAATATGAATGTCGTTCTCGCTCTCAAATGCACCGCGTACCTCATCCTCCAGTTTCCGCAACGCAGCGGGAGCCTGCAACAACTGCGTCAATATCGCCGCCAACGCCGTGCTTGTCGTCTCGCTTCCCGCAAAGATCAACAGTGTCATATTCGCCTCGATCTCCTCCTTCGGAATCTTAACCTCACCCTTCTCCTCATTATACGCCATAATACTTCCCACGTAGTCCTGCTTCCCCTTCGCACCCTCCATATTATACCTTTGCAAAAACTTCTCATGCGCAATCTGCTTGTGGTAATCCATTTTCTTCATGACAGACTTCGGCATGGCATACTTCAACACCTTATTGAGCGGCGAGAAGAAATTGATCGACGCCATAAGAGCAATGCCTTTTCCGAACGAGCAGCTGATCTCGACCCAGGGATGTGCGCGCCCGTCTGACACACTAGAGAAAGACTCCCCATACGAAAGTAACCCCGAGATATCGAAGGTCAGGAAGTTCGTCCAGTCGACAAGATCTACGATGGTCTTTCCTCCTCCATTGTCAATCCTTTCCTTGAACCGCGTCACCATAAGTCCGATTAAGTCTTCAAGCACAGAGGCATGCTCGCTGATAGCATGCTCCGTAAAAGCACCCGTCAGCGCCCGACGATTCCTCAGATGCGTCTCCTCGTTTGTGCTTACGATGCTAACTGGGTGGTGTTGTTCCTCTTGGCCAGCCCAGACGGCGTTCTTAGGTATGTTGCGGTTACTGTAGATGTCTTTCCATGCTTGAGCGTTGATATAGGAGAGCTCGTCTGGCGCTATGCGGACTACGGGGCCGTACTTGGTATGCAGGTCGTGCAGCATGCGGTGGTAGTGGCCTGATTGCATGGCTTGGGTCCATGTAAGGCGGGTGGCAGCCCATAGTTTTGGGCCTGGGTACGCGCGGAGAGGGTGTAGGTAGATGTTGTAGAGTGCTTTGAGGAGGACCTGGAAGAGGTTGTTAGTGGGTGCAAGGTCTAAGATGCAAGGATACTAAGCGTACTACGAGTGCGATACCCGCAGACAGAATGGCGATGTTGGTGGCCAAGTGGCCTATGAAGTTGGACATTTTGGAATGATTTCAGCGACACTGAGTTCTGCATTGTGAGGCTGGAATCGTATTTAATAGCTTTGCCAAGACGTCTGTGGTGTCGGGATATCGATCGCGGGTACTCGGTGAACCGAATTGTGGGTCTCCTACTCGCGCAGCCAAATTGTGTTTTCTCGATGGGGTTAGCGCCAAAGGCTAACAATAGCAATGTCGAGATACGGATTCTGGGAAACTGTTCAGATGAGATATATATCGTGGTATTCCATCTGCGTGTGTATCGTGAGATGGCACATAATTTTCTCCTTCACAAAGTTTTTCTAGGTTTAGGTGCCAGGTGACAAAAGATTTAGTGGCGAATGGTAATTGGATAGGGGTCGCTAGAAAGGATCCTGGTTGCTGTGCAGAAGGGGAGCTAAAGCACTGTGAGCTTTTGGGAAGGAGACCTCTAATCTAAGTTTCGGGGATAGAGACTAGACTTTCGCCTGATCATTTTATCCTTCACCCATAGAACTCCTTCAATCTCTCTGCCATGACAGTATCGCCCACATCCCCAACGGTATACCGCAACACCTTTTTCACGTCACTCATCTGCATCCGCTCTTCGGTTCCACCATCTCTCTTCATTCTCATCTTAACCTGCAAACTTGTCACCCTCAAAATATTCTTAATAGTCCTCCCATCAAGTGGTATCCTTGCAAGAGCATCGAAGTCATCGTCGCTAAGATCATGCTCTGTCTGCATTGCCATCTTCTTCCAGATAAAACGACAATGCTCGATGCTCAACTGCTCAAACTTAAGCGTTACATGAACTCTAGAGAACAGTGCCGTGTCGAAATCCGACACGCGATTTGTGGTCAGGAAGATGATACCAGATTGATATTCCAACATCCGCAGGAGGATAGATGTCAATGCGTTCTTCTTCCCATTGCTGCTTTGCTGATCACGTGACGCAACGAACGATTCTGCTTCGTCAAAGAGAAGGATGGCTTCCCAGCGGGCAATGCGTTTGAAGATGAGCTCCAGCTGGTCTTCGATAGAGACGCTGCGGTAGGTCATAGTTTCTAACAAGCCGAGCTCGGCACCGCTAATATAGTATAGTGGCCGATGGAGGGTCTCGGCTGCACTTTCTGTTGCTTTGTTAGGGCATCGTGCTACGGAGGAATGAATAGGTGTAATCCTACCGGCCGTCAACGTCTTCCCGCAGCCTGGTGGCCCATGCAACAGGAATACAAGGCCTCTACCTTTGCCGGGGACGAAATCGTCAAACGAAGAAGAGGACGCATGATGGCTCTGAATAATTCCGCGCACCATTTCTTTTTGTTCTGCTTCCATCTGCAGCATGTCGTAGATGTCATCTTTCCATTCAATATTTTCAACGTTGTCGACATCGATCAAGCCCCAACTCTTCAAGGTCAATGAATACGCTGGAATTGTGGCAGGTAATGTAAGAAACTCTTCGTCAGATAGCGCCCTACCACCAGGTCCATCTTGTTCGTTTGTGCTGATTTCGAGAAGCACCGTTTTAGTTTCTCGAGACGCGTAAGAATAACTAAAGCGGCTACTGTTAGGGTCCTCTTTCGCGATGATGTCACGGAACTCCGGGTTCTCAATCTGTAGACCGCTTGGGTCGACCACAAGTCGTCCGTCATGCTTATGCTTATGTCAGTTTGAGAATTCGTGTAGTTTACATCTGAGGGACGCACTTGACGGTGAGGCTTGGCGTGGAAATTGACGTTGCCTCTATCTGGATCATTGTAGTAGGAGCGATCACCAAACTCGGGGATCTTCCAGAAAGGACCGATGTATTTGCGATGGCAGCCCTGACCAAGCGCAAACTCATCGTCGGTCTGCCCAAAACAGAGCTCACTATGCCTTCTCCCCCTTGCAATCAGCTTTTTTTGTAACTCTTCTTGATTTGGATGCATGTTGAGCGGGTATGCAGGAAGTGATCTAGAATCGATTCATTCTTGTTAGCATCTTCGGTTCCTCTGGAATTGGATGTTTATGACGCACCTTATAGGTCTTGCACCTACAAATCCCCCGATTCTGAAAGTGCGCCACACAGGCGTGTACTGCTTACCATTGAAGCTGTTAAACTCAACATGCACATTCCAGATCTTAGGTTGATCTACACGATCGGTAGGCTCTTCGAAGCAACCTCGTACAGTAACACACCATAATAGAGGATTTCCAGAAGTTTCCTTGTTCTCGAGCAGAATCTTTGAACCAATCGGAAAGAGAGACCAAAGATTGCTGGCATCGATAAGACCCTCATTCCGCGCAGTTTCTAGTGCAGTGATGGTATTCTTCATGTAATTCTTGCGGAAAGCTTCCAATAACTCCAATTCTGATCTGATTTCGTCTGACTCGGCCTTCGATATCGCCTCTTGTATTCTTTCTTGACAAAAGTATAGCTCTGAGAATGGCTCGCTGATCACGATTGGATTTTGTTCCAAACTCGTGGACGTGTATCCTTTGGCGATCTCCTTGAACGCTGTACGTAGCACCGAAGACTGAAGCTCAAGTGTCATGGTCCATTGCTCGCCTTTGTTCATGTCGAAGTGGTACATTCGGCGGAGTAGCAACGATACATCGCCAAACTTCTTATCCGAGGGCCCTCCTTGGCCCTTTTCCCGACTTTGTTTGTCGGAAGTTTTAAAAACCTCACCGAGGCTGCCATACTGGTTCGAAAGTTGTGTAACGTCCTCAAACTGTGTCTTGTAGCGTGTTCTATCCCCTTCCTCAGCGCCTTTTTGTGCTTTCACATAATCTTGGAAGAGGTCCTCGAATTCATCATCCATGACTGTGCCGACTGCGGATCTCTTTTCCACTGGGCAGAAGTGTATTAGGCGGCTTCGGCCTCGATATGTAGCAGGTTAGAGCCGCTTCAGGCGACAGTGGAAATCGGTGTGATAATTTGTGGTGATGCATCGTGAATAAGCAAAGGTTGTAATCGATTCGCGTTAGCCTCTGTTTCACTGCCACCCCAGCCCCGCCATGACTTCAGCCCCCAAATGCTCCTGGAGGCTCCAGACTCGACGATTTGGAGAATTTATACAACGCAGCGAAGCCGCGCAGAGATTACCGACCATTCTTCGAATAGTATTTGCAAGCATGGAAAGGTCGCAGATGCAGGCAAAAAGTGAAGATGGCGACCTAGAAAGTCGGGAACCAGCCTCCTCGCCTCATAAGCGAGAGCAATCATTGGTCCATTGGACACTGCCAAAACTCGCTGTGGAGGACATACAAGCAAAGCTGAATAGCCATGAGCATTTCGAGATCAAAAGTGGATACAAGATGAGCGGTCTACCCAAGTTTCACGACTTGACAGCGTAGTAAGTCTAGCGGCATGCATTGTTGTGTGGAGGTGTAGCTTATTGTCTGTTTTTAGCGGCGCTTCAGCAGAAGATGAAATGGAGTTTTGGAAGAAGGAGGTAGCGCGCCTAGTCAATGTCGCTAATAGCTTTAATGCAGTCCGATTGAGTGGAGAAGAAGCGTGGTTTGGTGAAGCTGACGGAGATGGGTATACCAACCTCCACAAAGTTGCCCTGCAGTTACAGGATTCATTGGACATCTGCATCCACGACAATGAATTGCTGTTGCTTGAACACATGCCGAGCCAAACAGACCGCCAGAGCTATAGCAGCGCACGGAACAGACTATTGCGGGATTACGACCCCGAGACAGCTAAAGAACGATTCCAACGTCACTTGCGGCTCGACAATGACAATGACCGGTATTACCACGCGCTAGTAAATTACTTGACTGCGATGTTGTTACGAGTCCTTTTGCGGACAATGCGCGGAGCTCTGTGGGAAGAATACTGCGTTGCCACTATTGCAAAGTTCGCTGCGAAACTCAAATTTCTATTGAATGACCTCCCACGCTCGGCGTCAATATGTTTAAGCCGGACAGAAGAAGTGAGATTCCGGGCGACGCACAATGCGCGGGTACAGAAGCGCATAGGATATGAGGGCGAACGAGATGATCAGAACTTTTACGAGCCGGACGCGGACGCTTTTGGGAAAGAAACCGAAAAGAAGGAGCAGAAACACTATTGGCAGCCAGGTCGTATTGATGCTGAGATGCGATACTTCATCGTGACCAAAACCTTCAACCTGGGGATATCGCGGCTCCTTCTCTCTGCACTCGCCAATTTGAGTTCGAACGAAGATACTGAGATGTCGGCTGACGTCTTTGATACTACTGTGCTCATGTACGAGGACTATATCACTAACCGACGCCTCCTACTATGCTCCCAGCGTGATGGCACGATCGGTGCGGCGGCCGATCAAAGAGTTATTGCATCGGCCGGTGCAGCATTCAAAGTATGCCTGGATGTCTGGAAGTTTTTGAAAGCCGCCCCAAAGGAGAAAAAGAACGTCAAAGATGACTATTGGACCATGCTTTCATGGAAGTGGACTGAGCTTGATCCAAGCACTCTCGACCCGCAACCGGATCACATCACATCATCAGCGAAGTTGGCGACCATGAAAGAAGTGATATCTGCTTTTGTGCCATATTCCATGGTTTGCGGGAGCTTCCCTAGTCTGTTACAAGACTTATCGAACAATGTATCTCTCATTGCAGATCCGACGGCACCTGTCAAGCTGGTTCAACAGAATCCTTTCCTGGCTGCCCTGGGTGTTAGAACCAGTGCGTACATGTCACGCCGCATGGACCTTTTCAAGGATGATGACGCCTGTAACATTTCGCAGTCCTATCTCGCTCGCGAGAAGGCATTGACACGCTCGGCGACAGATCCTATGCTGACCATGTATGTGGACGAGAGGAAGGTTGTCTCTGACCAATCCTTGCGGTCGCAACGGGATAAAGAGAGAAAAGAGATGGCAAAAGCAATGCAGGAATTTCAGAAATGGATGGTAGATGAGACAACCATTGTCATCCCAAACAGAAAGTACGCCTGGGGCTTTTTAGGCGGCTGCTTGGTACTTGTCCTTGGTGGCATGGCCATGGGCCTGTCTGTTGGAAACCGAATCGAAGGCGTTGATCCTTTAGGCTTCGCAACATATTGCTGGGTGCTCGCAGGTTTTGTCTTGTTGGTGGCTAAATCAATGCGAGTCGAAAACTGGCCTTGGAGTCGCTTTTTCCGGGGACAGGTCGTATGCCGATCTTTGAGGGAAGTTGTCTCCGTGACTGGCATGGACGCCCAGACCATTCTGGCCATCTTGTTGCGACTCGAACCGCGTACGAATCTAATCAAAAGAGGACCATTCAACGCCGTCTTCTCCAAGCAGGGTGCAGAAGGATTCGCCATCGATGTACCTTTTCGCACATCTACACTCATGGAAGGTGGCCTTATTCTTGTTAAGGTTCAGAGCGTGGTTGGCGATGCTCTCATAGGTATTCGATCCGATCTGTGGACTAGGTATGACTCTGTATCCCCGAAAGGGGACAACGAGAAGATGGACAGAGTAGTATGTCGGGATTTTTTGGACCCTGGAACATGGGCAAGCAGGGCTATGGGCGCAGAAGCTTTCCCGCTATATACGCTGAGCCGATCTAACATACAATGGTTCCGGGTCGTAGGGTTGTTCGAGAAAGATGCCTATTTCAATTAAGGCGGAGGCTGTCACATCACGAAATCAAACTCATGTTCTTCTTAGTGGTACCCGCTTACGATGATTCTCGTGGGAATAGAATCGGCCATGCCTGGCATGTCTTGGCCATCAAATAGTATCTGTACCAAGTCGTTACGTCACTATTCTGAGATAGCCATTTCTCATCTCGTTTATACTGTAGTACAGAATTATTCGGCTACGTAGATATTGCCGGGCATTTAGCATCTCGTGTTCCATGGAACGTAGGCACTAACCTCACGTCCTGTCAAAGAAAGTGATGATTCAATGTTACGCTAGTGCTGAATCATCGCTTCGGTACCGCGCTTCCACAGCGGGTGTCGTCCACAAAGCTTATCTTCATTTGACACAAAGGATATCCAACAATCTTGCGCCGCAACAGCCCACAAGACGTGCGGATCATTACCAAGGTGGTAGTAAGGCTCGAATACAAGTCCAGATCGCCCATTGCAAAATGTGGCTTTCGTGGGGTCCCCGCATTTCGGAAATGGGATCCCGCCATCTTGGGGCGTGGTAATGTGTTTAAAAGTAACGGGAACATTCTACTGGAGATGGTCGATATTCACAGACGAAGCCAGGAAGCCACAATGTCGTTAGATAAGATGCCAGTGTACCATCAAGAAAACATTGACACGACCTCGACTTCAACTCGGCCCATTGATCCAGAAAAACCATATGAGGATGCAGCCGTGGGTGCGAATCTTGAGCTGGACGAAGATGCGCTGCCGCCAGGTTACTTTCGTTCCAGGTTCTTTATAGGGACGATGGCAGGCATCGGCCTGGGTTTGTGTGCTGGTGTTGCTGCATTCGGATATGCAGCACCCATCCTGAGTATTATTAATGCAGACATTGGGCCTGTGAGCAGTTTCTTGCCGTGCTCAATCGAACCAAAAAGCTGACACAAATAAGGACCCGAACATCACTTGGGTAGCCCTCGCGTATACGCTCACTTCAGCTGTTACCCTCACCATCATCGGACGTGTTTCTGACATCTTTGGACGACGCTGGGTGTTTGTTGGAGGTGCTGGTCTCGGTGTCATTGGCAGTATCGTTGCTGCGACTGCGCAAAATGTCAATACGCTCATTGGCGCAACCACTATCATGGGAATCGCTGCCGCTACGCAGCTTTCATATTTTTATGTCATGGGCGAGCTTGTTCCTATGAAATACCGCCTTGCAGGAAATGCCTTCTGCTATCTCTTTTGCATACCAGGATCTGGAGTTGCACCGCTTGTCTCAAACGCGTTCATCGTTTACCAGCCAAAGGTCGGTTGGCGAGGCTGCTATTATGTTCTCATCGGGATCGAACTGGCTTCTTTTCTCTGTTGGTTCTTCTTTTATCACCCTCCAACGTTCCGCATGAAGCACGGACAGCAAGCGTCAGTCGTCGAATACATCAAGAATTTCGATTATATCGGCACGATGCTGTATACTGGAGGACTCCTGGTGTTCATGATGGGCCTGAGCTGGGGAGGTTCGGTATATCCATGGGCTTCCGCTTCCGTCATCGCAACGATTGTAGTCGGGTTCGTCGCACTTGTAGCGTTCGTGCTGTGGGAATGTTTCATCGACCTTAAGGAACAGCTGGTGCCGATGCACATATTCTCCAACTACTCCTGGAATGCATCGGTGCTCCTGACTGGACTGGGGGCCTCGGTTTACTATGCCTTTGCGATTGTATGGCCTTCTATGGTGGCGGTTCTATACAGCGACGGTGGAGTCATGGCAAGCGCAGCATTATCCTCGTTTGTCGGGCTGTTCATCACCATTGGGCAGATTGTTGGTGGCTTCGCGGGCAAGAAAATCGGGCATCTGAAGTGGCAATGCGTGATCGGAATAACACTCGGAGCCATCTGTTTCGGCTCTATGGCGACTTGTGGTGTCGGTACAAAGGCACGGGCTTCCGCTCTTGTTGGTGTAGGTGTCTTCTTCATCGGCTGGACCGAGGGTGCGGCAATCACGATTGTCACACTTGCAGCGAAGGACCAGTTCGCACTGGGTACATCCGCTGGCGTAGCAGGCTCAATTCGCTTCCTCATCTCATCTATAGCATCCACTGTGTGAGTCGATACCCTTCTAACTTGTGTAGCGCCGCTGACCGTTCTAGTTACTCGGTGATCCTGTCGAACCGGCTAACAACCACCATCGCCGCTTATGTGCCACCAGCCGTCATTTCCGCGGGGCTTCCGGCTTCCTCTGTTACTACATTCATCTCGGCGTTTTCTGTCGGAGCGTCTGCATTCGAGGGGATACCTGGTCTGACGCCAGAGATTCTCGCAATCGGTACAAGCGCATATCAAGATGCAAACGCAGCCGCATACCGCACGGTGTTCTTTTCAAACATCGCTTTCTCTGGTGTAGCAATCATCTGCAGCTTGCTCCTGCCTAATGTGGACCATTTGCTTACGGGGCAAGTTGCCACGACGTTACACAAGGGACGAGATGAAGATCATATCGCAGGACAGAAAGCGTGAAGGGGTCAAGGTCTCTGCAGGCAGTGATAACCGAAAATCCGAGCTATGTTTCCTCGTGTTCTGTACAGAACGTGAGATACCGCCGTAGCCCGCTAACTCCATGGTCTTTCAGGCGGTGTTTCCTACGTTAATATTCTCCCTAAACATATGCGCGCTGCTGGCCCGTCTTTTCGAACTCACTGTACATCTTGTAACATATTGAAGTCGAGATTACGGCGGTCGAGTCGGATTCGGGACTCGAATGAAGGCAGGCAGAGGAAATACAAGCGAAAGTAGCTTGAGAGCCTGCGGCCGCGGTTCCTCATAGCAGGTGAAAGCCACTGGGCAGCGACCGCGCTATGATCATGAGCAGTCGAAGCAGCACATTTAGAGCATCGGTAGATACTAGAATTGATCATTGAATAAAAAGTTCAGGACTCTTTTTAATTCAAGTAGCTTACCTTCAAGTACTTGTACACCTACAGGGTTTGCAGGTTGTAGCGTACTTGAAGGCATTCGGGCGGCAGGATTAGCTGATAGAAGGTCGCAGCAATTAGCTTACCCCCCTAGTAGCACGTCCTCGAGGATAGCGGCTTCCCGCTCCTCCTCCTCCTCCTCCTATGTTCACATTCACTCTACATCCGGGTTCACCAACTTAAAGTCTTTGTGAAAGGCAAAGTTTTGTTACTCACCGACCTGGAGCTTTTCAACACAATTCTCTCAGTCCAATAATGTGAGTCGCCTAAGTAACACAACTTCACCACGAATTAAAAGTGGGTACCTCGATCCGCTTGCCATAGCATATAAAGTCCAGCGCCTTCCATTTCTCTTCTTCGTGGTGGGACTATGTTTTGAATTGTAGCAGATCTTAGCCGTTACTCGCTGTCGTCGCCCCTCCACCATCAACATGTCGTACGTGAGCTGTTCTAGGTACTACATTCTTCGACTGACATTCCATCGTAGTGACCACTCCAAGACCAACTTTCGCGAGCCGCTTTCTGAGATGCTTCGCAAGCTCCAGGAGCGCGTCGATCCCCATCGCAAAGCTACTTCGAAGCCGCCCCGCTTGTTGCTCAAGAACACCCGTGCGGATGGACAACCTCGCGTAGGGTTTGTGACTGCCATGATCCAATAGTGTATAGCTATTCCTGACGTTCTCATAGCACTCTGCCACTCACACCGCAGAGCACGGCCCAGCTCAAGCGTAAGGCTTCACCAATGCCCATCGGAGGGAAGACGCCTTTCTACGCCCAGAAGAAGCACTGCGCCTCCAAGTTACGCACTTCCACCACTTCAGTCGCCAAGCGTGCCAGGATCACCGATCTCGAAATCACCATGAACGATGCAGGCGCGTACAAGATGGAAGGTAACATCTTCCCATTCTTGGAACTACCCGCCGGTAAGTGCTCGAGTTCATCTCTTTATGAATATGGCTAATCAATAACAGAAATCCGTAATATGATTTATGCCCAATGCATCAAAATGACTACGAAGCAAGCGCTCATCACCTGGGTGCCGAAGACCCAGACTCTTCGCAGTAGCACCCGCAAGATCCGAGGTGCCCCGGGAAGGTACCGCGAGCCACAGGATCCCGACGAGGAGGACAAAGAACCCCAAGAGTCCCCCATAGAACCTCTTCCGAGCGAGTCGAACCGTCCCTTCGTGGGTCTGACCCAGGTCTGCCGACAAATTCGCTCCGAGTTCTACCCTCCCTACATCAACAAACAAGAGATTGGGATGGATCTAACCAACACCTATAAGTACGTGGAGACTTTCTTTCATCCGGGAGTCCCCATCAGCTACGCGGACGCAGTCGATCTAACTGGCAAGAACCTGCCGTTCCGTGGCAATGTCACTATTGCGGTGCCGGCAAAGATCCTCCCCATCGAGAAGAAAGTCGGTTGGATCGATATGCTTCCACTCTTGATTACGTGGGCCAACTCTGCCTACCTCGAGGCTGGTTTCGGTCGTTACTGCCGCGGAATCTACGACCCTGAGCAAGATGGTGAGGCGAAGGATCTGTGAGTGTTTCCATCCACAAATTACGAAAAAGATGAGCTCCTCCATATGCTGGTCGAGAATACTAATTGGAGTACAGGTACCGTCTTTTCGGTCGCAAGGTCCTCACCGACCGCACTTGCGGCGAGATGAACAAGAATTGGCGCGTGGTCCTACGCTCTCGCAAGCTCGCTGCTGTCCGCATCTTTCGCCAGCCTGGTGGTTATCCTAAGCCGTATTTCCATTTGATCTGGAAGTACAAGTATCGCGAGGCTTGGATGACATCGCAGCACTGCCCTGTCCCCGGTACTGCCAACGGTCAAGCTACCCCTGGAAGCTGGCTTTGGAGCCTAGGCTTCGGACGTATGGAGCATTTCGACGTCCGTATCGGTGCCGAGCAGTATCCCGGACACATGCTCCTCATCCACTAGAGCTACTTTCGCTCTGCACCGTTCTGCATGATTGTCTTCGTGGAAAAGTGCTTCAATTGCAACTTTAGCATGGTTCACCTACCGTGGCAGTAACGCAGCAATGTCTCTTGTGTTAGAGGCAATAAGTCATTGGCAACACTGCATTCCTGTGGTTGTTGACGCGATCGTGTCGGTGTCGAATGGCGCGATGCGATTGAGACTACTCATTTGGACTATGTCTTCAACAAATCTTGGTTCGATTTGGTGTTTCTGAATGGAGATTTAGGATATTCTCGCCGGATAAAGGGCGATTGTTTTATTAATATTGGATGGTTTCGACGTCTTCATCATGGGATTGGTCTTGACAACTTTCACGACACTTGGATATGGGACTCGCATAGGAAAGATCTCGTCCAGATAGTGCAATAATGAGCACGTGATTTTCAGGTCGTTGCTTTCTACCTCATGTGTACTATACTCGCCATTTGTAGCTCTTGCCACTTCTTTGCTTATGTAGAACCGTAGACCTGATCGGCTCCAGTATAAGCTGGGCCTTTGCTGAGCGCCCTGGACTTTATAAGAAGGATGCAAGGTCGGCTAACGACGCTAATCCAAGCACGCACCCGGACAGTGCCCACGCGCACCCTTGCGAACAAGCTCAACCTTCCTTACTACAACCCGATATCAACCTCCAGGCATTGCACCATCTATGGACTTCCTCGGTGATCATCTATACTCATCTACACCCACCAGAGCGTCGCAACTGCGCGCGACCAGGCTCCGCGGCAGCAGGTGGCACGCGGGGCACTAATGAAACAGGCACTGCATAATGAAGCGCCGTCGACGACTCGCTTCATTGGCACGCGACGCGTGTACGAATCACCATGGCATCAACAATGTTGTCCTAAACAACGAGTATCTAGGTCCATCGTACGAGGCTTGCTGCTGTAACGTCGATCTGAGGGACGTGTTGCTGGCGTGCCCTTGACCGGTGAGGTCATCGACTAGGGTTTGGACCTGTTGATCCCATGTCGCAACCCCAGCTTTTCTGCCTCCTGTCTGCCATGGAGCCACCGCCCCGAATGCATTCTCGCTCCTCTCGCTCTGTGCACACCACAAAGCAATCCTTCGATCTGCCGCGGCGCTCATTGACCGAGCACTGGGAAGACATGTCGCGCCCAAAGAGCATGTCCGACTTCCAGTCGCTAATCGATGCCTCTGCCCCGCTGAACGGCCAGGGCCTGCCACGGAAGAAACCCAGCATCTCTCTGGCAGCCGGCCTGATGATGACAGGCGAGACGAACCCTAGGAATCACAGCATGCCAAACACACCTGCAATAGCTCAGACTGCGTCCACCGACGGCCCATGGAGCGACAATTTGTTCTATGCGTACGCACAGAAGGTATACACTACTGTACCCACCCCTTTTGCTATTCTTGCACCTCTGGATCTGGAGCAGCTGGCTGATATGTTTGAGCTATAGAGCGACTATGCGCAATCCGCACCGTACGTCTTGACTTTCGCCTCCGCGATAGTCGCCGAACAATGGTGGTTCCTCGTTCAGCGCGAATATCCCGAATCGACGCGGCCCGGCCCACAACTCTTCATACTCAAAGGTGACGACATGCAGGAGCAGATTCAGGATAATCCTAGATTTTATGATCTGCGGAACAAATGGTTCTACACGCCTAGCGATGGTGCAACAGCCCCGATCCCGTTACAAGACTATCGAGGAAACCCTGTCCTCGCTCCAGAACCCCGTAAAGATAAGGAAGAGAAAACAGAAACAAGCGGGTTCGACATAAAAGGCCTCGAGGCCAGTTTAGAGAAGATGACGGCTCTCATAACGGAGAATACAGAGTCCATCCGTGCACTCTCCGTCGCGCAATCTACCGGCTTGCAGACCATGCAAGAAATCAACGAATCTACATCCACTCAAATCAAAGCTCTTGCAGACAACCAAGCAGCGCTCCAAGCCATCGTTGACCAGAATGCCTCGCATTACATCGCACTGTCAAATTCCAGCTTCAACGCTCAATCCTCGATGCAAAATGTCCTCCAATCCAACGCCCAACAAATCGCAAGCTTAGCAGAAGGTCAGAGGAAGTTGGTTGAAACTTGCGCGGGCATGATGCAAAGCGTTGAGAAGGTCGGCGAGGCGTTGAAGGAGGTGGGCTCTGATTCTACGAGCAACGCGAGCGTGATGAGGGAGACAGAGAGGAGTATTGGGACGATCGTCAATCGCATCAATCCTCCGCCGCGCAAGCTAAACAGGAGAGTCAAGGGCGTATGGTACGAGTACGATGACGGACCGAATGGTACTACCCACATGTCGGGGCCTATGTCGCCCAGGAAGAGCGTTACCATGCTCGATACACCGCCAAAGACCCCTTTGAGTGCTAAGACTTCATGATAAAGATAGGAAATGCTGTACGAGTATTATGATAGCGCACCTGGGAGGCATCTTGGTTTGGAGTTTAGGCACTAGCCAGCGGTCTGGTTTTTGTACGTCGGGTTAGTGATTATGTTTATAGTATAACAAACTCGTATTGGTATGCACTACTAAGAGTATATTTAATGGAAACCACTCAGTTACGAATAGTAAGGGCGATCTAGGCCATTGACGTGTCACTGCCGTGCCACATAGACGTTATTGCGTATGCCAACATCTTACACATTCAGAGTCGTCCCGCCCTTGAATATAACGCATAGTGAGCGACGTAGTTCATGGATTCTCGTCAATCCTTATCAAAGTCATAAACACACAGTAACGAACTAGCTACGCAACCACATGGTTAATGGAATCCGTCGTGAATATGTCATACACTATTCCGCATAGTCCCAAGCTGGTAATGTTAAGTGCTTAATCTTTTTAACAACTACAAAGGCTCCCGATAGGGTTGCCAAGAAGTCCTATCAACTACGCCGCTCACGGTGACGCATGACTGCTAGAACATTATGTTGTTTAGGTCTGACATGAGATGGTCGAGAACAAGCTAGGAAGGAGTTCTGACGTTCTGACGTTCCTTCTGACATAACCGGACGAAAGTAAACACCATCTTGAACCGACTCCCAGTCAATCTTGCAAATACAAAACTTACAAAGATACATACGCTGAGGTATATATTTCTGCTGATTCTGTCTGAAAAATGCATCCGCCACTTTCCCAACACCTCTACGATCCAATTCCTAAACACGACACTACCTGGTCCTATTCACCATGTCTAAAACAATCCTCATCACAGGCGCAAACCGCGGCCTTGGCCTCGGTCTCCTGAAACTGTACCTCGCGCTTCCGAACCACGTCGTCATCGCCGCTGTCCGCAACCCGGCGCATCCGAGCAGCACAGCGCTCTCATCCCTCCCTACAGGCGACAACACGAAACTCATCATCGTCAAAATTGACGCCACTATCCACGCCGACGCATTCACTGCAATTAAAGAACTCCGAGAGAAACACGGCGTACAGAGTCTAGATGTCGTCGTTGCCAATGCTGGTGTTAGCTATGCGTGGCCCGCCGTCAAGGACGTTAAGATCGAGGAAATGAAAGGCCACATAGAACCGAATGTCTATGGGGTTGTGAGCACGTATCAGGCTACGAGAGATTTGTTGAAGGAGAGTAAGGAGGGGCCGGCGTTTATGTTGATGGGTAGTATGGCTGGGCGACTATCGTATGTGCTTCTCCTTGTCACTCCTTTTACGCTTATCACCATGTTTTGTCGTCTTATTGACTTGGAATACACAGAGATCTCCCACCTGTGACGAACGCAGCATACGGCCCGAGCAAAGCCGCTGCACACTGGCTCATCATCCGTATTCATGCTGAGGATGAGTGGTTGAATGCGTTTGTCATGGATCCTGGGTGGGTACAGACGGACTTGGGACAGGCTGGGGCGAAAGGTTTGGGTTTCGAGAGCGCGCCGACGACGGTGGAGGAGAGCTGCAAGGGGATGTTGGAAAGACTGCAGGAGACGAGTAGAGAGAAGCATGGAGGAAAGTTTGTGCGGTGGTATGGAGATGTGGATGGGTGGTAGATGGGAGAAGGGTGTTCCTGCGTATGAGAGTCAGTGTCAGTAAGGGTGGGCGTTGACGTGGGAAAGCGATGTTAGTACTAGGTGTTCTTGCAGCATGGTTCTAGCTGATGTTCGTGGCGTTTCATCGGACTAAACCAACCAAAGTACATGTTGCTCTATTACAAATGCTATCTTTAGAGATAGAAGAAAACGACAGCTGTTGTGATGGCGGAGAAATAACGAAATGGGGCGGCCATTCCACGGAGCGGCACTGGTTTCAGGGTCCCACATACTCATCTGCGTGTCTCAACACGACAAAATCTTTCCATCCGTTCGCTTACTAGCATCAGTACTCTTTGTCGCACCCCAGGGGTAATGCGCCTCAGTTTGATACGATAAGTTTTTCGCTTCGATAGAGCACCCTCCTGCGGATAAGGGCAGTGTGACTCTTGCCTGAACATCATAGCTTCCCTGTTACATGTTCGTATATCTGGTGCACATATAACACAATTTCAAGGCCATATTTAGACCTTCCCGATAGGGCATCCTGCCTTGATGGAAGCAGACACTCTCAATATTCCCGAGCATATTTCTTGCCAGATACTGAATAGACTTGAGAATGAACGCCCTACAGACCATAGTATGTACATACTTCAAGCAACGAGCTGAGGCGGAAGACGAGGAACGGGCCCTTGGTGAGCCTGCAGCCGCCTAGCGCCTCATCCAAAACCGTCTTGCCCTGCATCGGAACGCTGCTTGAGCCGAGCTTTCACTCGTCAAAATGACTGCCACGCTCTGAGACATTCTTACGTCTCGCTTCTCCTTACTTTTCATACATTTTGAATGTGACGTTCGCGTAGGACGGCCCGCAACGTGGTAGAATTTTCGCTGTATGGGACGAGCCTGGGCTCCTGGTTGTACAAGGGTACATACCAAACATGTTACTCTTTGTGAATCTATGTGCACAGAGCGATACGGATCCACCGTGCTCATGGTAGCGTAGTCATGTTGTTTAGATGACGCTGGTAAGTGCAGAGGCGAACAGCATGCGCGATCATCTTGTCTGCTGTCAAGCATCGAGTATGAATGGCATCTGTCAGACATGCAACTAAGATTTTGCCCAAGAACTCGGCTTGAAATCCGAGTTATACAGGCTCTGCACTTTGTCCAGCTTTTGTCAATTGAGTCCGAACCCTACCGTTCGGGATGCTCATGGAGATAACATCCATTTAGATGTAACCTTTTCGGCCATATTTCCCTCGGTGCCTCGTTGAAGCGTCGCCCTCTTAGAATTACAATCTCGAATTTTTCCCAGTGGCAGAGCCCAGAAAATGCAGTTCAGTGATTGCCGGCGTCGGAATCATGAAGTTTGGTTCATATGCAGCCACGATTGAATATGGCAACCAGAAGCGGAAGCTCGTGGCCAACACCATCATATCCTTGTCACATAACCCGAATTCCACGAGGCGGTGTGAAGGCTATGCGCCCGCTCCTAAGCCACATCCGACCAGTTGATATACGAACGCACGTCGCATACGACCCGATAACCTTGACTAAAGGATCAGCGGCCGCAGCTCTTGTGCTTTGGACGCTGGGTAGCGTGTTCCGATCCGCTGATTCTGCTCAACTTACCGTTGGCCAAGCCTGTACTACAATGCCATGCCGTTCACAATATGCCCGACAGGGGTGCATTCGTACTTCCGCCCAATGATCCAACGACCCTAGACCACTATTACAATGACCCCGCAAAGATGCATACGCGAGGCCAGTCCGAACAACGGAATCATGAATTCCTATGGAGTTCCCCTACGTGCGCGTGCAGCAGCACCCGATGGCGTGGTGGAGAACTGCATCCTCGGGTTGTAGACTACCACGGCCTCTTGTATGCTGCACCACCATACAGCATTCCGAGATCAGCACTAGAGCTTACCGAGCACAAAGTCAGGGATGGCTAGCAAAGTGAACTGAGGAGCTCAACGTGAGAAATGAATCTTATGAACGGATCGTAGCAACGATGATCTGCAGAACATGATCATCTAGTTAGCGCGCAATATATTATTGCGTCAGCACAGGCAATTGATGGGAGTTAGAACATTCGACAATCCCTGCATGCGACCCGACCGCCGGGTGCGCATAGAGTAACTGGTTACAGGCTGAAGCTCCGACTGGCCGGCCCGGATACCTCATACAGTGCCTGACTATGCGCGTTTCTGCAGCCATCTAGATCCCCACCCGCTATGATATTGGAATGCTTTCGCAAGAGCGGAGACGATCTGTGGGGCGAGATGATTTCCTGTTCAAGGCTTTATCCGTGCTACGCCCCATTGCATTTGACCCGGCATTGACAGCGGGAAGTTCATAAAGGAAACATGAGCCACGTTCTTCTGTTTTGCTTTTTTGACACTTGACGTGAAGGACTAGGTACGATCATTCAACAGTCATTGCTCCTTTTGGAAGGACAGGCATCATGGCTTCCGCCACATCGACATCACAAATACCTACTACAGTAGGAAATGGACACACAGTTGATGCTTCCTATCCACAAGTCTCGTCTTCACGTTTGTCAAGGCCCACAGAAAGGACAGCTGTTACGGAAACAACAACCAGCGGTCGGACCAACACCAACAGGCCCAGTTCCTCTGCAACTTTACCTTTTGAATATGCAAACACTGAAGAGCGACAGCGCAATCCGTTGCGCCCAGAAAGCATGTCAACCTCGACGACTGCAGTCGAGACACCCCTAATAGGAGAACGACCCTCGGTGCCGACGCTATTGTGCTTCTCAGCTCTTACACTGAGTATCTTCCTCGCTGCGCTTGACACCGTCTTGATTCCCACAGCGCTGCCGTCAATATCTCGCGACTTTCATATCCCGGACTCGCTGTACGCATGGACCGGCTCAGCATATCTACTTGCAAATGCTGCTAGTATACCATTATGGGGTAAGCTCAGCGATGTTTTTGGGCGCAAACCAATTATCATCCTAGCGAACTCTGTTTTCCTAGTGGGCAGCATTTTGTGTGCTGTGAGTGTAAGTGCATCAATGCTTGTTGCCGGAAGATCAGTACAAGGACTGGGAGGGGGCGGTATAAACGTCCTGGTGTATGTCTGTATCGCTGATCTGTTCGCTATTCGGTAAGACACAGCTAAGGCACGTACAAACAATTTGTTAATTCCAACAGGGACCGATCATTCTATATGGGCATAGTTGGAGCTATGTACGCTGTCGCATCCGCGCTTGGTCCCGTTCTTGGAGGCGTTTTTGCGGAGAGGCTTACTTGGCGGTGGTGCTTCTACATCAACCGTAAGGAGCCCTTAATGCTGGAGTAGGTTGACCTGACGATGTTAGTTCCACTCGTCTCAATCGCCATCATCACTCTGTACTTTACTGTTCGCCTTAACGACCCGCGTACTCCTTTCATACAGGGCATATCGTCCCTCGACTGGCTTGGTACTCTTACGATTCTTCCTGCAACAATTCTACTCCTAGTCGGTCTTCAGCTTGGTGGCACAGCATCGTACACTCAACCTCTTGTAATCTGCTTCTTGATCTTCGGATCCTTAGCATACTGCTTCTTCCCATGGACACAGTGGTGGTACGAGAAGCGTGGCGGCTCACCTATCACTCCTCTCCGCATATTCCGCGATGGATCCAATCTCTCTGCTCTTGGAGTATGTGCCTGCGATGCACTGGTCTTCAACTCGGTCGCATACTTCCTGCCGCTATACTTCCAACTCGTACTTTCAACTTCGCCTCAAGCATCCGGTGTCTACATGCTTGCTGTAGCAATACCACTTGCGGTCTGCTCCTTCATTGGCGGCTGGATTATCGAAAGAACGGGTCGATACCTCGAGGTTCTGCAAGTCGGTCTTGCACTCATGACCGTTGGCGTTGGGCTCTTCATCTCGTTCAATAGAATGCTAGACCTGGCTAAGATCATCGTATTCCTTGTCATTGTTGGCATCGGATTTGGCCCTAATTTCAATGCTCCATTGATTGCGTTGCAGATACGCATCCGCGAGTCCGATATGGCGGCGGGTACGTCGGCCTTTGGGTTTGTGAGGATGATTAGTGGTGCTATCGGTGTTGTTGTCGGGCAGGTTGTCTTTCAAATTCTCATGCGTCCGCATCTCTCCTCATTTATTGATGCGGGCGTGATGAAGGAGTTTGCTGAGGCATTGGCCGGCGGAAAAGCAATTTCGCAGGCTGAAAGATTGTCGTCATTGTCAGAAGGGCAGAGGAATGTGGTAAGAGGTGGGATGACTGATGCGCTGAGAGGTGTCTGGATCTTCTACACAGTGGTCAGTGCAGTGGGTCTGTGCATATCTTTTGGAATACACAGAAGCAGGCTGGAGAGGAGTGGTAGCAGTGAGAAGACAGTAACGAGCAGTACATCCCGGGATGAAGAAGGATTGAGATGATGATGCATTTAGGTAAGGGAAACAGAAAAATAGAAGCAAGACAACTAGCGCTGCATACAATGTCCTCTACCAATCCAGTAGAAGCCCGATGAAAATACAATCCTCTTGTCGTGATCTTACAAAGGAAGGATATCTGGCACCGGTCCAACAGGCAATATTGTCACACCCTTTGCGGCAGCATACCCGGCTTTATACTGCACAAATATCAGTTCAAATATTCGAAAACTTATCAGAAACTACTCACAAGCTCGAACTGTGACGTCTTTTTGAAAGCTCCACCATTGGTCTTCTCTCCCTCGTCCCAATATAGCTTCCTCAACCAATCATGTATCCGCGGATACTCATATCTGATCATCTTCAAGTTGCAGCCCATGATCGAGTAATATGCGACATCGAACCGGATCATCGTCGTGTACAGCCGGATGTCAGCTTCGGTGATGTTCTCACCGAAAAGGTAGGGTTGATGGCCGGGTTGCGAGAGGTGCTCTTCGATACGATCAAGGGATTTGAATAATGGATATACGTTGGCTTCATATGCTTCCTGAGTTGTAGCGAACCCTGTTTTATAAACCCCGTTGTTGACGGTATCATACACCCATTCATTCATTGCATCAATTTCAGAGCGCAACTGAGGTGGATATAGTCCCTTTGAGGCTTTTGTCGACTCGCGGAGATGCTCTGGAATGAAAGTATCGAATTCGGTGTAGAACATACGAATGATCTCGCTGGATTCATTATTGACAATCTTCTCTGCTACACATTAACATGCTGCGTGATACGATAGGCCACCAGGCTGCAATTGAAACTGACCTGTCTTCTTGTCCCACAGTGTAGGAACCAAGTATCGACCGTCATAATCGGGCTCACTTTTCTCATATAACTCTTTCAAGTACTTGAACCCATACAGCGGATCTCGCTTTTCACCACTGAAACACCATAGCATTTTGCCATCCTTTTTTTCAGAATCATCGAGCACAATGAGCTGAATGACATCTTCTAATCCCTTCAGAGCACGGGTGATGTACGTGCGATGAGCCCAGGGACAGCCCTTGTGAATCCATAGCGCATACCGACCTGGCTCTGCAGGGAAAGGGGACGCAGGATCTGATGAGATATAGTTCCGGAAAGCAGAATCCTTACGCCTGAAGTGGCCATCTTTGTCTGCAAAGCCTTGGTTGGGTTTCTGAAAGTTGTTAGATGTGTGGAAGCGGCATGATCGGCGTGGTGCCAAGGCCGGAATTGGCCGCAAAAGCCGAGACCAGGTACATCGCTGTGTAACCAGGCAAAACATGCTACTACAATGTTTATTGTGCACTTACATTGTTGGAAGACATATTGCACGATTTTGAATTATGAACTATACGAAAACCCTAATAAAATGAGCCGTTGGAGGGTGCAAGCGGGGCTTTATTAGCCTACGTCATTCGGTGCTCCGGCAAGTGCTTGGATCCGAACGGTGGGGCTATTAGTGAGCAGCACTGTACTCCTCTTCCGCCTTTCGTTACTACACGAGACTGTGTTTACAAAGCAATACCTGAAGTCAAGGGTGCCAAAATCTCACCCGGATTACATATAATGAGCATCTAACCGTACATCTTCGTCCGCAAGCTCCTAAAGCAAGCACGTTCTCCACCTTGTAATCATCGCGAAAGTCAGTCCTGGTTTCTTTTGACGATATAGTCAACTCGATTCTAATAAATTTATTACTAACGATTTTCAAAACCGCTATTCGTGTCCAATCTTCTACCCCTTGGCCTGTACCATCTTCGCAAGCGACGATTCGCTCAAAGACCATAAGCAAACTAGACTTTTTGCCAGCGTCCTTAATACCAACTACAGAGCGGTCGTGTTCCTTTTCCCTTCCTTTTCCCTTATTTTCCTTCGTACTCCTCCCTGCGCTTGTTATACCCCTTCTGTCCTTGAATCGCCCAACACCATCATCCCAGCGCTCTAAAATTCTCATTTCCTAGGTTGCGCGCTCACCGGCCAGTTTCTCAGCTGGCGGGCGGGTGCGCGCATTTCTAGATTATCATCTTCGCCGACAACGGATACTTCGGGAATTGTCGCTCGGTCTTGTACATGCTTTGAAAGAAACCAACTCCTCTTCGGAAAGTCGCTGCCATATCTTTTGACTTGCCGTGAAAGTTTTCTTCATTCTTTCCATTTTCTTCCTGTTATTCAACTTATCCTTTCGCGATGACGAAAGCTAAGATTTGCGACGACAGCGAGGCAGAGGGTGATACAGTGTAATCGTGTGGATTTTTCTGAGGTACCTAGTCATGATAAAGATGTGTATCGCCATGTTAGAAACAGCTACTGGTGGAGTATTCTTATTAAGAGAGTGTGACTACCAATGATTTTAGATTGCACAAATAAACGAAAAGCTCTACAGCTGTTCATCGTCTGCGGACTACGAAGATTACTCCGAAGATTGTCTGTGAAAGGATATTCTGTCAAGAGAAATCAATGAACTGAGCACTTCATTTGTGTGACGACAAAACGATTCACATTCTACAAACATACTTAGGTAAAATGCTTATTTGACTCACTTCTACAAGGGATATGATGCTGTAACGGTGGAAAAGCGCTTGTAGCGGTGAGTTCAAAGTTGAGGTAATCGTTGTTCTTGAGTAGCTACGCTACGGAAGCTATATAAACAATCTCTATGACGTACTCCTGCTGCCCAGGCGGGTGCTCCTGCTGCTCAGGCAGGTGCACCTGCCACGCTCCAACCGTCACAGATGCATATGGTATAATTTCTCTAGATGAAGAGCCTACGTAGGGAAATCTCTATATTGAAATGTGCATTGAGAATTAATGACTCGGCGTTGTCACGCTGAGTTTAGTTATGGAAATACACGTGCGGATGATAGGTTTCTCACGATGTGATTGGTCGCCTCTTCCTCGCAAGTTCGCGAGGGTTACGAACCTCGCAGGTTTGCGAGATGAGGGATTTGTGCACATACTAAAACTCTGATAACAAACCAGATCACCATTGATCGATACCCTCAACACAGCGCTTTTATTATCAATTATGGGTGGATCCGAACACGATCTTCTGTGGTACTGTTCGAATTGCGGATATGGGCCGCATAACCCGCATCTCTTTACCGGATGCTCGAATTGTGGCCATACGCGGGACTCCCAAGCTGTCATCGAAGACCAAAGATCACAATGGACACCTCAAACGGCACCACTATTACCAAATATAACTACAGTATATGCGAGTTCTCATATACAAGCATCAGAAAATATCACGAGAATTACTCAGAAGTCGGAATCCTTCACTCTTGCCGATAGAGAGACTGGACTTGAGGAGACAGGGTCTTCAAAACACATTTTATCCGAAACGATAGATCCAGCGCTACTGGAAAAAAGCACGAAAAAATCATTGTCGCCACCTCCAGTAGATGAGACAAGCACCAATACATGTTCCTCAGGAAGCCAGACTGACTACGAAGATATTAGCGATGTTGCCGAAACTACCAACCTTTCATTTACAGAAGCTCTGGTAAGACAAAGGGCGAAATTTCTCTCAAACCTGATATTGGGCGGGGTACAGTTCGACATCGATTCCGAAGCCAGGATTGTCAATTGTACCGGATGCACACACACTCGAGGTGGCCAGTCGGCGCAAGGTTCATCTGAGGATGGAGGAACCAATGATAACAATTATGGCCATAACTCTGGATCGAAGAGAAGGCAGGAAGAAGATCAAGACGATATCGGGGGAAACGAGGGATCTGGAAGTGGTAGACGAACTCAGTCCAAGAAAGCAAAGCCAACCCCAGCACCGGACAAGAAGCCGCTAGCTTGTCCATTCTTTAAAAGGAGTCCCATTAGAAGCGCTCGGCATCGCGCTTGCTCAGGTCCAGGGTGGATTGAATGTTATCGTTTGAAGTAAGTTACGGAGACTGCTGTATCAGGTATCCACTGATTGGATGAAACAGGGAACACTTGTTTCGAGTTCATCGCGTTTATCAGTGTCCGAGGTGCCAGGAGGCATTCACAACGACTGAAGACCTGGATAAACACCATCAACAGCAGTTAACTTTATGTCCCATCCGTTCACAACATACCGTCTTTGCCATCAACCAGCATACGGAAAAGAAACTCCGAGCTCCGAAACATTTCAAGGACAGAGAGTTGTGTTGGCGATGGATGTTCTCTGTAATATTTCCTTTCGTCTCGGAAGATCGAATTCCTTCCCCTTGTAGGTTGTCTACGCACGTTGTGTTCACTTGCTAATGGAGAGCAGACTACGGTGACGAAAACGATTTCAAAGAAGACGCTAATTCAGAAAGCGGGATCCCAACTTCGAACAACGAATGTCTCCGCAGATTTTATAGATCAGAATTACCAAACCGCACATTGGAGTCTCTTGAACGTAAAATTGAGCGTTTGATAGAAAACGGTGATGAACTAGGATACCAAAACACTCTTAATGCTATCAGATGCGGGGAATTCCGAGACCTACTTCAGCAAAGCATTTTAGAAGCACTCGGAGAATTGGATGAAGAGGCCAACCACCCAAATCAAAGAAGCGCTACCAGGAACCAAGGCAATGGATATTCCAATCGAGAAATGGACCTCATTGAACCAACCAATATTGACGGTAACATAGGCAACTCATTGGGTTTTTTAACCCAAGGGACACGCGCAGCAGAAGAGTTATCAGAATCATACTTTCCACACACAATCGAGACTCAGTCCTCCCAAACTGATTGGACAGTCAATGTAAATTTGGGTAGTTTCAATGCTGATGCGGCTTTACATGATTCAGAACCGGTTCTTCAAAACGACGATACGTTCTGGATCCGCATCAATGGTGAAGAGGCTTCTCAGGATTTCGACCCTTTGCAAAGTATTCCGTTGCTAGATGACGAGTCAGTACCGGTACCCCTCTCAGCTGCAGAAGATGGGAAGTTTTCGAAAGAACCAATGAATGAGGAAGGTGAACGCGCTCGTGCGGCTCAACGTCACGCCCTCATGCTTCGTCTCGATGAATCTGGTCCAGATTCGTGGTTTCCAGAACTCGATAAATATCTCTTTGAGACTTGAGTCACAATTCCAGGTTCTTTTGCTTTCCACTCTTGGTGATTCGTCTTTTACTTGGGGTTTTCATTTACACTTTCCCCATAGCTAAGAGACTCAATAATGCCAGAGATCGCTCCCAAATTATTCACAACATGCGTCAATGACTCATCTATGGAACACATCATTCATCTCTCACACCGACCAGGCTGGTACCAAAATATGAATAGAATACATCCTAGGATTTAACAGGTACGTTTACGAACTAGAAAGCCACAACTCCGCGCATGATTGATAAGAACATGTTAGAAGTTCACTATTCCTAGAGAGAGTCTACTGGGGACTCTATGTGATGGCTCGATGCGGTATTAGCAGGAAATACCGATGGATGGTTTTGGGAGACAGTATAACACTTTGGTAGGCATCTACTGTCTGGCATGGAAGGAGATATGACGTTTGCTTTGAAGTCTGGAAGGTTGAGGCGGGCGCTATGCCACTGCATGTTCTAGGGTGCTAACATTGGAGACCAGTGATGATTAAACTGTAAAAATGGTCACTCTTACCCTACAGTGCCGCAGTGAGAAATATTGTTGATAATCGCTGGCTATTTATTGCTGAGTGCGCTGTTTAGTGTACCTGTTCTGTGTAGAAGCGTACAATGTAATTGAGAACATAGTGATACAATGAGTGATAGGGTAAGGAGATGAGGTATTAGGGGCTAGGGAAATTGCAAAACTCGGCTCTGAGTCATCGCACTTTGCTCCTGCGTGCAGAAGATGGAGCCGGGTAGCGCCTATAGTAGCAGGGGATTTATTTTGCGAAAGGTAATCGAGCCTACATCCTAATCTTTCAAGAGATCTAATGCTCTTCTCTTCAGCGATCGGTGGACATTTTGCGCATCGGAAGCCTGCGCCACCCATTCCCTACGATCCGAGAAGTCGACTTTATCAAGTGCGACCCTGTCCAGATTGTCAGATCATCATTGATAATGGGAATAGCACTACCTACCAGGTCGTTTTAAACCATAATTTGTAACCAACAAACAACAATAAGAATGTCGGAATCGTGATATAACACGCGATGAAGTTGCGCCAGTCAAACGGGTGTTTGAACACAGTGTATCCTTGGATGAATAACAGAAAGATATTGAAAGCGAAGTTGGTTCGGTAGATCCAGATGCTTCCCCAGGCTCGGTATGGAAATGTCCTGACGTCAATGCCCTGCTTATTTGCGGCTGCGCGAATCCACAGATGCGTGAAGATGATACTGGCCCAGGCGATGTACGCGGCTGTACCACCAACGCTTGTCATATAACTGAAGACCTGACCCGCTGTGAGTCTGCGGTTCATGAGACAGAGGAAGCCCCAAAGGTTGGAGGTAACAATGGCGACCCAAGGTACTAGATCGTTAGAAAACATTTGACTACTCGCGTGTATCAGGATAACTCACTTCCTCTAGAAGTTGTCTTTGCAAATAGTTTGGGGGCTCTGTTTGTCAGTGCCAAGGAGTACACGGTGCGTGACTGTACATAGACAACGCCGTTCGCTGCTGAGACAAATGCTACAAGGATAAGCGCGTTCACAAAGTGTCCTGCGGACTTCCAGCCATCCTTGACGAATCCTATGGTGAATGGACTAGAGGCAGTTTTTGAGCTCGCGCTAAGTAGGTCTGGCGAATCGGACGGACAGATTAAGCCTTGAAAGAACGGCATCCCGATGTATACCACCAAGATACGGTATACAATTGAATTAATTGCCTAGCGCAGTTGTCAAACAGGTGTGATAAATTGATCACAGTGCGTAACATACCCTTGGGACATCTCTTTTCGGGTTCTTCGATTCTCCTCCAGCGAGTGATATGATTTCCGTGCCAACGTAATATGCTGCAGCTAGTACAAAGACCTGGCCAAATCCATCAATACCATGAATTATCGGACCTTACATACACTTAGCGGGAGCATACTCAAGATGGAATATACAGTACCTGTCGGTTTCTTCCAGTATCTGAACCCGGTATACCCGCCGCCGAACCCGCCGGCATTGGAAACTATGGAGAGGAGGAACAGTATAATCAACGAGCCAAACTTAAACATTCCGAAGTAATACTCAATCTCACCATATGCGCGAACACCGAGCAAGGTCATTATAGTGAAGACGACGAAGAAGATAATCGTCCACGCCCAGGATGGCATGTTATCATCGGAAACCCAAAAGCGCAAAGTCAAGATAGCCGAATTCCAGTCTTCTAGCGTTAGGATGGCAATTAAGAGCTCTCTTTGGGCTATACTCACCGGACGCAAGAAAGACGCTCCACATCAGATAATAGAGCCAAGACATAGAAAAGCTCAATGCGGGATCCACGAAACGCCCTGCATGTTCGACAAAGCCCCCATGAATGGGAAACAACGTCGTCATTTCACCCACGCTCTGCATCAGAAACCACATCGATATGCCAACGACAACGAAACCCAAGAGCGCTCCAAGGGGACCAGAAAGATAGATGGCATAACCGATACCCCAATATGTGCCCGGGCCAATGATACTTCCAAGTGCAATTATAACAAAGTGTCGTCCTTTCAGGCCACGGCGTAGTCCATCATCGAGAATGTCGCCGGAGACATCTCTCGTGGGTGAATTGGTCTCCGAATCCTCCTCTGCGGTGCCGTAGTGGAAGACTGATTTGGTAGGATCATTCTCTGTGTTTCCAAAGTGAGAGCTAGAAGAGAAATCAGTCATCGCGTCGCATAAAGACTACAGTGTTGTGCCATGACCGAGGGCGTGGTACCTTCCAACTAAATATCTCCGTCCCTGTGGTAAACCCGAGAAAAGTATGCACGATTTCCGTCGTCGCGATGCGGACCGTTTCTTGCAACATCGAACTAGAGCGCCGTATCACTACCGTATCGCTAATGCGCGGTTGACCACCCTAGTTTTAATGGTATGAAAATGCCCTGGATCCACACCGACAGAGGTTAAATAAGCCCCACCGGAAAGCTTGAGAAGGATCTAGTGGGGGTTAGCCACGTCTTAGCCTCCAACGCAATTCCTGTGAGGATCACCTAACCTCATCACCCCACTAACCACGTCCTACACGAGCAATAGACGCCAGACCAGAGGGCAACGGTTATTGCTGCACCAATACAGAAGTCGCAGAGCCAATATCCCGTCTTTGTGGTTGAGTTTGCATGACATCATTTGCCCTCCACACGCGTACAGCCACATAACTAGAATTACGTTCAGTCAGCCTGTCGACTACCTCGAAGTTAGATAGCGAGAAAAGCTTTTCCAGCAAACCAGTACCGCAGCCATGACCTCGGAGCTGGAATTCTCAAAGCCGCTCCGAAAGATCACCGATCCTACCGAGGTACCGCGGTTTGCTACCATTGTCGCAGCAGCGTTTCTTCAAGACGCACTTAACCGCTACCTATTTTTGGGTCCGGAGTCAAACCCCGAACATCCTAAGTTGAAGGAGTTTGAGCTTCGAGTAAAGTACTGGGAGGCTATTGTCCGGCCTCGTTTCGAGAGTGGGGCTACTCTGGTAGAGTCCCATGACTGGGCAGCAATTGGATTATGGTACGCAGATTTCCACGTTTCTTATTCGTCTGATACTTACAAACGTTGAATAGGTTTCCTCCAGGAGTCGAGAAGAAGCCCAATCCGGCTTCTACACTTTCAGAAGGTGTGATCGAGTACTTAACTTTTTTTAAAGCCCTGCGAGAAGAGAAGCTGGGTGATCGCCCGCACTGGCACTTGAATATAATTGGTCGAGATCCAGAACGGAATGATAAAGGTAGGGCAGTTGCTTCGAACCCAATCGTTGCCAAGCTGAAACATCTCCAGGTGCTGTGACAGCTATATTTGGGCCGTTCCTAGCCGAAGCAAAGACGAAGAACGTTCCTGTTTGGCTAGAATCGACAAATGCACATGCGAAAGGTGTGTACGAACATTTCGGATTCAAAGTAGTTGGGGAAAAAAAGATTGGTGTAGGCATTGTTGGGAGCGACGGGTGGGCAAAGGAGGGGGGCGAGGGTGTTACAGCGTGGGGAATGATCGCTGGGTTGGACGGATGGTAAAGTGTTCAAAATATCACCACCAACGATTGGGCCAATGAATAATCGATTAAAGTTGCTGGCTACGAACACTCGTTGTGCGGCTCTACTCATCATCATTGGTATTCCCATAAGAACCTTAACTTTCTCAGTAATCCGCAGTGTATTCTCAGTCAAAGTCTTCATCTAGATGCCATCTGGTGGTTTCAATGCACTTAGCTGTTACGGTTCCCTCTAGTATATATCGCTATATCCCGCTTTGCACTTCCCTAAGCGAAGATGTGTGTCTAGAAGTTCTGATCCCTGGTAAAGGCTAATTAGTTGGACTTCAATGAAGAAACGAGTGTGGTCGTATTTTACAGACTGTGGAGAGATTCACGTCGAAACTTTGACTCGTACACGTAAATAATACTCTAGGGTGACTGGGACGCGCCATATCTTCACCGCTGACTTAAATGGCGGGATCTCGATCCTGTATATGGCACATCGTCAGGGCGGTAGAAATGGAGTGGATATAGGACGGGAGACACAACGGGATAATAATCATATAGTCAGTACGATTGAGGTTCAGTCATACACAGTTGGCAGTTCATTTTCCAGACTCTAGAACGCAACGAGCTCAACTTCTCCCAGGACACCAACAACGGTATCACCGGGCACGAAACACAGTAACCACAGATCAATAATCTGACATTTTGACCTCATAGTGGAGGACTTTAAAGTCGTACAAAGCGCGTTCGAGCCACTTAGTGCTTGCATCAGCAAAAGTGTAGATGAGAGTGGAAATGGCTATAGATAGTAGCTCAGCATAGTATATACTAGCTCTGGTAGTGGTATGGATTAGCAGGGTGCATCTTGAGTTAATGACATGCTTTAGCAAACTATTCTGATATGGGTCACTGAAACTTGCAGTCATTGGAGTTCGTCAGACTGGGTGCGCAGTTTTTATCATGGGTGCGCCCTGATCTCCCCCCACCTGGCCGATAAGGAGCGCCAGACAAGCGCATATCATCTTCCATCAGCTTTTACGCAGATCGAGCGGCCAATTATTTATAATGAAACAGATGAATTTCGGCTTTTACTCTCTCTGCAATATATTTGAGGTGAGCACAAGATGGAAGGCGGGTTGGCACGGACTTCAAATGTCGGCGACGCCTTTGACAAAGTACTGCGGATCGACATAAATACGAACGTAAGCAGAGACCCGTCGTTCCATTTCCTCTATCAGCATTGTTTAAGAAGATGTGTGAGATAGCTTTTTGTTCCTAGACTCGGTCGTACTCCGGTCCAGACTCGCCGTCGGTGGTATTGCACTTGGAGGGTGCAGATGTCGCAATGAAACCCTGGCTCATCACTCGCACACGGCCGCCCGCGCTTTCTGGGCACATTCTGGAATAACTCGCGGACAGACGATGAGTACAATGGAAAGCATATGGAGGCTTGTCCTGATGTTCGGCGAAATCTAGAGAAAGGATTGCTTCTGTGGTTGAGAGGAGCATCGACGAACAGCTACAGCGCAGCGGCAGTTTCAACCACAGCCGACCCATGCTTATCACCCTAGTGCGGAGCACGCATTTTCTTCCACAACTGAGGACATGCATATCAAAGTTTGCAGCTGGGACGCCGCAATCGAACCACCTAAGACCGTTAGTCATACTGTTCGGCCGTACTCTCTCTATATAACATACTGTGAAAGCACATTCAGCTACCGAAACGATAAATCACCATTAGACGAAAGAAGCAATGGGTGCTCTGGATGACCAAGCTATGCATGTCAGTGTAGATGTTGCACCTCAGCCTAAAGCAGAGACATCAACAAACTCCGATCTAGAAACTACAGACGTCGACCCACGAGAAGAAAGGGCATTTGTGAGTAAGATGAGACTCATATAAAACATGTATTTACAACGACACAGTTATGGCGTCTCGATTGCTGGTTTCTGACTATCGGTTTTCTTGGTTATATGTTCAAGTACATTGACCAGACCAACATTGTGCGCTACCATGGATGAAATGAAAGAAACCCGCTGACCCTGTTAGACAAACGCTTACGTGTCTGGGATGCAAGAGGATCTTCAGCTATATGGTAACGAACTGAACTACTTCACCACGTACTTTAACATTGGCTACATGGTCATGTTGTACCCGTCATGCATTATCGTATCACATTTTGGACCTTCAAAATGGCTACCAGGGTGCGAGCTCATTTGGGGCATCTTAACATGCTGTTTGTCCACCGTTACGAACTACAAACAAGTCTACGGTCTGCGCTTTTTGATTGGGCTCTTTGAGGCTACGGCGTGGCCCGGAAATTTCACTTTGATGTCTCAATGGTATATGCCCCACGAGATTGCGCTACGTATGAGTCTTTACAATATGGCTCAGCCGGCCGGCGCAATGTTGTCGGGTGCAATGCAGGGCGCGCTCTCTTCCAACCTTGAAGGTGCACATGGGCGTGCTGGTTGGAGATGGGCCTTTCTGATTAATGGTATCTGCACTATTGCAGTCGCTTTAGGAGCCTTCTTTATTCTACCTGGTTATCCGGAACGCCCAAATCCACTGGCAAAGTTCTACTTGAAGCCGCGACATATCGAAATAGCTCTTGCAAGAGCGCGTCGTGTCAAGCGAAAACCGCAAATTGGAATCACTCCAAAGCGTTTTCTACGCTGCTTTACCTTTTGGTCGTTGTGGGCTGTTGCCAGTAAGCCTGAAGCTTTCGCGACAACAGCAGAGCTAGACACTGACGTAGCACAGTATCATGGTCTATCGGCGGCAATACTCAGCCGTCAACTTACTTCAATCTCTGGCTAAAGAGCCTCAAGAATCCAGATGGAAAGAGGAAATAGTAAGTCCCTATAGCCAACGTCCACACCACAATTTCATTTGCTAATTACAAACAGCTCTGTCGCAATGCTTAATTACCTGCCAATAGCAGGCCAAGCTGCTCAGCTCGTCGCCGAACTCTTATTTAGTGGTTTCAGCGATCTACTGGGTACTCGCCTCCCTTTTCTGCTCCTCCACTCATCTATCAACATTACCTCCCTCATTATTCTGATCGTTCGACCCTCGAACGAACACGCCTACATGGCAGGCTGGTACCTCAACTACATTGGAGCCGTGTCGACGATGCTCCTTTGCGCATGGGCATCTGCGCACTTGCAGCACGAGCCAGAAGTACGTACAGTGCTATTCGCTACAGGGACGATCCTGAGCTACTTGAACAATGCCTTTGTGCCGCTAGCAGCGTATCCTGCACGCGAGGCGCCCCACTGGAGAATCGGCGCGAAGTTGTATCTGGGTTTTGCGTGTATAGCATGTACAATCTTTGTGGGCATCTGGTTTGGTTGGAGGTGGGAAGAGAAGAGGGAGAAGAGTCGCGGGGGTGATGGTGACGATGAGCGATCACATGAGCAGGAGATAGATGATGTGATCCCTGAGAAAGACTAACGAAGCTGCAGTGATATGATATAGTCCTAGAGACTCAATCATTATATCACTACTAGATCGGCCATGATTTGTTCAACCCTACTTTCCCTTTTCGAAGTGTTCCACAATAGAGATTTACCAATACTGCGGCCCTAATTGGTAGCAAAGCTGATCTATCAATCGATGATGCTTCTCAAGCAATACTATAATAATAGAAAAACACACCGAGACAATCGCTTACGCCAAGGTGATCGCACCTATCCTTGAATTCGAAAGATATGTCGCTTGTACGAGATCAAGAATGAGATGGTCACACCAGTGAGATCGATGATAGAAGGCAATCCTGGCCGAATCTGGAACTGAAGAATAGCACAGAAGCTGACTACCAGAAACATTGAATTCAATGTAGACAAGCGATTAAAGGTGAGGGACAGATGACGCGTCGATGAGATCACGTGGAGATGTACTGCGCTAATACCAGAAGATAATAGCATGATGCGAGCGCGCGTTGTTCCACCACGACAAAAGTCCTAGCTCATTCAGCCTTCCTATCATTTTGCTCCACACTTTTGGGCGTTTGCTCGCCGCTTGTGCTCTCTTCTGGTGCCGTGCTCTCTGTATTCCTCTTATATCCACCTTTCTTCACAGCTTGCCACACTGCCCAGATTTGTTGCCTTCCATCGATGAGGGGATAAAATCCAACTATGAACAGTGTTCCCCACAGCCATATGATCGCAACAACTAGCCAAGCAGCGTAAAATCCTTTGCTAAAGATGTATTTGGATGCATACATCGGAAGTGGCCACAGCACCCAGTGACCCAAGAATGTTGCGAGTGCCCAAATGGCAGCAATGCGGCCCCAGCGCTTCAAAAGTACCTGGTTATCTGGTGACTGCGCCTCGATTTCAATGTTTGCACGCACGACGCTAGAGTTTCGACGCGAGATGATAGATGATGTGTCTGACACCTCGAAAGCGAGGCGCTCCTTGCGGAAGTCCGCCCAGTCGAAGTTCTCGGGCTTGAAGAGCGTTATGATCGGAGAGTACACCAGGGGCGAGAAGGCAGATGCGACTGTGCCCCAGACGCACGGGACCGTTTGTCCCGTCGTGGTAATATTCACTTCACCGTATAATGCGTAGGCGGAACCAAGCCATGATGCTATCCCTGTAACCATACCGAGGAGTGGCGAGATAATTGCAGCGGCCTTCGATTGACGTCTCCAAAGAATAGTGAACGCTGTCGGGAAGATGCCTGGGCAAGTCAGAACGCCCAGCATGTACAGCGTCCATCCGAGGTCGACGCCAACGTAGTGCAGCATCGTCGAAAATGCAGAAGCGAACAAAGCGAAAAAGACGACACCGTAGTGGCTCCAGCGGATCACATCCTCGTCGCTCGCGTTACGCTTGAAGTACGTTCGGTACATGTCAAAACTAATAATTGACGAGACAGCAATAACTTGCGCAGACAAAGTTGATGTTACAGCCATGAAGGTGATAAGTAGGATACCAGCCGTGCCACCCTTACCGGCAATGGTGATTGCGAAGTAGGGTAGGACAAGGCCGTTGGACACCTCTGTGGATGTCATACGCTGTTATCATCAGTACCACTTCTGAAATTCAAAGTGAACACTCACCCGTGGGTAAGTTGGGAAAACAGGATTGCTTTCCAACCCCAGTACTACAGAGCTAGCCAGGGTGCCCATAGCCCAGGGGATGGCGAAGTAGGCGATTCCACCAACGACATAGCCAGGCACAACGGCTTGCGGGCTTGCGGAGAAAGCTTTAATGAAGAAGCTTGTATCCATGATGACGAGTCCAAAGTTGGCGCAAATGTGCAGGATACCGAAGAGAATGCCGCCTTTTGATGTCATTGTAAGATAAGATCCATGTTCGTTTTCGGGAACCGGATGTCGGGCGCCTGCAGCTTTCACCAGCTCGAAGAGGTTACCGAACGAACCTACCTCATCAAGTGTAAAAGCCTTGACCGAGAAGTAACACAGGATAATCAGGATCGTAAAAGTGTGCATATAATCAGTTAAGAATGTGGCTTTGATCCCGCCAACGAAGGTATAGAGAGCCACGCCTACAGGAAGCAGAAAGGTCGCGGCGATGATATGCATTCCTGTCATTGCCGTAATGGCGGCAGAGGCTCCCAAGACCATATTGGCACACGCAATCAAGTTGTTGACCAGACATAGAAACATATACACGATATGAGCTGTGGTGCCATATCGGATGCGCACAATCTCTAGCAAGGTGTGTGCTTCCGGGATTTTGCGCTTACAGCTAATGCCTAGCACGGCGAAGAAGACGATCATGGGACTACAACCCGCGGCGAACCAGAAGGGACCGGATACGCCGTTTACGTACCCAACAAGACTTGAACCGAGCATTGCCGTACTCCATAGCCATGACTAATGACAATTAGACGCTTGCTTTTTGCAGTACTTGAAGCCTACCCACTGATACTACTGCTGATGCGGTCAAACCAGTATTGACACTTCGATTTGCTGTCATGAACATTTCGGTCTTCTTGTTGTCCTCGCCAACAGTGCGCTTCAGCAGCCTGGTCACCAACACCATTGCTACTCATAGTCAGCCAAGAACACCTGTAGCTCTCATTGACGTTACCAAAAGCAATGACAAGACCGATAACCACGACGACAACATAGCCCACCGCTTGGGACAATGGAGGTTTCACCACCACCTCGTCTGCTCGGCCTACAAGCTCGAATGCCATCGTTGCAACAGGGAAAATCAATCGCTTGACGTGTTTGAAGTAAGATATCGCGCCCGATCATTGGGATGTGTCGTATCTTATGGCCCCAGATAGCTTCTAACTGTTCCAAGGGTGCAGGTACCTGAGCACACCATTTCTACGTCGAATAACGTTGCATAGCAGAAGTTAGGTTAAGATAGATAAGACTAGATACACTATTAGGCCTGGGTCCTTGCGAGATGTCATCGTGGCGCAATACCATCTCAAAGAACCAGGTTTGCAGATAACCGGACATGCTCCGGTCCTCGGATGTTGGCGTATGCTGGTGTCCACATCAATCGACCAGGCTGCGTGTCGATCACACATATCCCCTGGAAATCTATGCGAGGTTCACTATGAGGCATTTATAAGTATTTGGTCAGTACTCAGATTTGCAGTTTTGATACCGAGTCGATGAGCCGCTCCCTTCCTTCAATACGCTGAATGTCTCAAATGGCGGTGGTCTCGACCCTACGCACAATCGATAAGCCATCCGAAATACTCGGGGCTTCAATAATTATCAGCTAAGAATGTCACAAGCCATGATTTTCTGGCTTTGATATCACAAACTTAACCTTCAGTTGTTCGAAGCACGTCAATAGCGCTTACCCAATCAAGCCACCCCGCGCTATCACGACACACTTCCCACGAATTGTGCAATCATGCCACTCGATCTTGGCCGATATAGGGCAACAAGGATTCCCCGCGAATGAGATCATAAATTTCCCGCATCATTCACTTTCCAGATCCTCAGCTTGGGAATTTAACGTAGGAGTACATCCTGCACGACATTCCATTGTGAGAACAAACATGGCATCCACTGTACGGGCAACGAATGGCAATTCGCCCCAAAAAAAGAAATTGATTCTCAATGCCTTCGTGGAGATGTGCTCCGGGCATCAATCGCCAGGGCTTTGGCAGCATGGTAAAGTGGCCAATGGGAGACTAGCATGAACCTCTGCTAATAAACAACAGTAAGCAAAACCTCCAATGGTCTATATGGCCTTAAGGAACAGTGATAGAAAAGACATCTGGATAATTACTGATGATTTAACGACTCCTTATAGCCCGATGATACATCCACAGAATTCAACTCAGTTTCACATTGGGTCAGTCTCGCAAAGCTCCTTGAAGATGCTAAATTTCATGGTATCTTTATTGCCGACGTCCTAGGTGGATATGATGTGTACAAAGGCCCCCAAAACTTAGAGCCGGCCATCAAAAGCGGTGCGCAGTGGCCTGTCAATGAACCCTTGGCTGTTATACCTGCGATGGCGGCAGCAACAAAGAACTTGGGGTTTGGCGTGACGGTTGCAACTACATATGAGCAACCTTACCACCTGGCACGAAGACTGAGTACCATAGATCACCTTACTGGCGGTCGCTTAGGGTGGAACATTGTCACGGGTTATCTGGATTCGGCAGCCAGAAACTTGGGCCATACAGAGCAGCCCGAGCATGATGAAAGGTACCTATTATGTCTCCGCCATGACAAATGGGACGTCGCTCACTCCATTTTAGATATGCGATTGCAGAAGAGTACATCCGCGTCATGTACAAGCTCTTCGAATCCTCCTGGCGCGATGATGCCGTCGTATTGGATCGCAAACGCGGCATCTACACTGACCCTTCTCTTGTACGCAAAATTGATCACGCAGGAAAGTACTACAACGTTCCAGGCCCACACATCTGCCAGCCATCGCCTCAACGTACTCCACTGCTGCTACAAGCTGGGACCTCCAAAGCTGGCAAGACTTTCGCAGCACAGCATGCTGAGGCAATCTTCGTAGCTGGTCACTCGCCCTCTGTAGTCGCCAAAAATGTTGCTGAAGTACGCGAGCTTGCACGGAGCTTTGGTAGGAAAGGAGAGGACGTCAAGTTCCTTGCTATGATCTGTCCGATCGTTGGACGCACAGAAGAGGAAGCAAAGGCGAAGTTTGAAGATTACGCACAGTATGGGGACTTGGATGGTGCGTTAGCGCTGTTCGGCGGGTGGACTGGCATCGATCTGGCGGTATATCAAGATGATGAGGAGCTACGACACGTGCAGTCTAATGCAATCCGGTAAGTAACTATTGAACGATTTGAGTTGAATGGGCTAATCGCAATAAAGATCTGCTGTTGAGGCATGGTCCAAGGCCTCACCAGGTATACCGAGATGGACAAAGAGTACTGTAGCCAAACACATCACAGTTGGTGGGCTCGGCGCAACTGTCGTTGGCTCAGCTTCACAGGTTGCGGATGAGTTTGAGCGGTGGGTTGCAGAGGCAGATGTTGATGGATTCAACATTGCATATGCAATTAAACCAGGGACGTTTGTAGATGCTGCCGAGCTGCTTATCCCAGAATTAAGAAAGAGAGGGCTGTTCTGGGACGGTTATGCAGTGGAAGGCGGAACATATCGGGAGAACTTCTACGGCAGGCCAGGAGAGAGCGGACCCCTAAAAGAACATCTTGCGAGTCGATATCGCTGGAGGAAGGGTGTCAGTGCCGAGGATGCGGTTATACCCGAGTGAACCATTGACGACAACGACATTATGCTAGTTTTCTATCTCGTTGAAGTACCGCAGCAATCCTTGTGGTTTCCAGAAATTGCAATCAATAATGCAGTTACAGAATTTAGAGAATATGCGATGCGAACCTAAACATTGAGACACTACTAACTATGGTTGTCTCGAGTCGCTGATCGAGTGGGTGTTGGGCCAGGTGCGGGACCCCGGCGGGTCGGATCCAAGCTCCAGAAGTGGAACTACGCACTAAATGCTGTACATTTACTAATCCATAGGTTTATATATTCCTGTTCATCAACGGTCCCCTTTGAAGACATTGCAAATGGACGGTACGGTGAGGATAGTTCGAGTCGCTGATGACGTTCTACATTGAGCACAACGGGCGATGATGCAGTACACGGATATGTCTAGGAGCAGTTCTAGAGCAGCACTGTCCTAGGTATGCCCCGAGCGGCTCTATCAGAGTCAAAGTATGACGCCGCAGCTCACAGGCCGTTTCATCAGGCGGATAGCTTTGTCGGACGGCCATGTGATTCTGTCATTAGGGCGACTTTCACTCAACCTCCTTTAGTGCAATGTAACGACGATCATAGCAGCTTGAGCATTCATTAGACTGATTCATGCTGCCTTATCAATACCTTTTACCCCCTCCCTAGCACTGTCTTAAACCAGCACGTAGCTCAACTTGTCCCCCGAAGTCTTGCGACAAGCCAAAAACATCATCAACCTCACACTACCGCTTTAATCGCAGATACACTCTTCTGATTGTTACACATCTCTCTTTACGATGTCTTCTATCGCGACGGCGCCTAGCCACAGGCCTTCCAATACTTCGCTTGAGCCCATCAGCAATACTCCGCACAGCTCCAAGCCTCTTCAGCCCGGAACACCCCACGAGACACCGAAGTCATTGTGGAAATTCCTCGCCGAGCTTTTCCATGCCTATGTCCGCGATTACGAGTCTATGAACCTCGTGCTCCGCCATCTTGGCGCTTTCTGCGACAACGCCCTACGGCACGTCCGCTTGAACCGCGAAACAAATCTCGGTATATCCCAATCGGAAATGTATGAGTTGATGCGCGCTCGCTCGGTATATCTGTGGCCTCTTGATGAACGTGTGGATCCAGACCTTCGCCGGGCAGTGGACAATCTCGACTGGCGGGCCCTCTGGAACACAACGCTGGAGAACGAATCTGATATCCGACGCTACCAGACAGACCGCCAATCGTATGGGCCTAGTAGACGCTTTGGGTCTCAGCGGTGGATCGTCATGTGTGCTGTGCATGCCAACGTTGACGAGCAAGAGTTTAGATCGGATCTCCTGCGTTACTTGGAGCCTGTTGCGTCGATGCAGGCATTACAGTCTGATTACAGATTTACAATGACTACACGCAATACTTCTGACAATAGAATGCACTGGTTTAGTCGTTCGTTCTTTCACCATTGGGATCAGGCCTTCCGACTCTTGCGAGACCGTCATCCTGACCTGTATCGAGACGATGCACACCATATTCTGAAGGCCTTCGTACGGCAGGGTGTTAACGTCGTCGATGTTTTCTTGAAGTACTGGTATCAAGGCAATGAGGATGATTCCGGTGAAGGCTTTGGCAATGCGTGTGAGCGAGCTGCCTGGTCAGCTGTCAATAGGCAGTGGAAAGTTGAAGTGGACAGTCCATTTTCGTCTTCTGGAGCTGATCCAGTTCCATTACATGTTCGAACAATCCTTGCGCAGGCAGATGACACCCGAAGTCAACAGGTTTTCTTTACTACGGTTGCGTACCTCGCTGAAACCATCGAACGTGACAACATGCATTGTCAGCTCTTCCGATTACTCTTAAACTCTATTCAGAACTGGGCTACCATAACGGGTGATAAAGACGTGCGCAACATGGTGAAGGCTATCAGGGATAACGAGGAAATTTTGAACAATACGGTCGACCCCACCATCGCAGAGGGGACTTGGTCCTTTGGGAACGCGGCCCGTAGTCCGTTGAGCGGTCGGCCAATGCACATGCCTCCTGTTATACTCCAGTACGACCTCCCTGAAGAGCTCCCAGAAGTCTCTTATGATGAGAGCATTATACCCTCCGAAGACAATGAGCCTGAGTGGAGAGATCTTGAAGCGCGACAGGCCCAGCTCGAGACTAATCCAGAGCCCACACAACGGCTTAACTTTCTTGATACTTCGATATCCCTCCCGCTATTTGAGCTCCAAGATGTAAAATTAAAGGCTTATGGTCCACGTATCTCTCCATATACCGTCTCACATGAATGCACGCCGCCGGAAGACGACATTTGCGCCATCTGTTTTCAAAAACTTTCCGGAGAAGAAGGTTCCGAACGCGACGAAGACAGCAAAAAGTCAGGCACTGGAAGTTTCAAGGTCAATCTTGTGCAATGGCGTCGTTTGTTGACTGGTCTTTCCCGGCGTCGGAAAGTTGAAATTGGGGAGACAAACATGCAGGTCATGCAGTTGAACACGTGCGATCACATGTTCCATCTAGGTTGTCTAGATACATTGTTGAATCAGGCGTATCCAATGACCAACGTCATGAAATGTCCTTGCTGTCGTGCAGTGATCTGCACAGCGCGTCTGGTTCGCCCTGTACACGGACTTTTCCGTCGCATCCCAGTACTTAGGCATTTTTACCAGCGTTGAGATTGTATCCTGGCCAAAGATATTGCAGGCCTTAGGCTGTATTGTTATCAATGATTAGTTAGCATCGTCTCAGTTGTATACGAAATGAGACGTCCTTAGGATAGGGACAATACTGGCAACGGAAGAACTGGAAATGAGATCAGTGATCGTGCTACTGATAGTTATGTTCATTAAAAAAAGATAGGGAAGCCTGGATTGTGTCGAAACTTGATTCGGTCAAGGCTTTCAAGGTTTCATCATCAACTAGACCAATGCGACGTGTTGCTCACGGCCAAAACCCTTTCCCACAATTTTGCAGAAGTGGCTATCTACTCATCAAACGGTGCACTTGAAATTAGGTTCCTCAGATCTGGTTCTCCATAGGCACCGAGATCCATAAAGTTGTAAATGTCGAAATCGTTGAACTGTTGGTTCGTACCGTATAGGCCCGTTACGAAGGTCTCTGGTGGTACCATAGAGTAGCGTGGCGGAGGCATCATGCCAGTGAAGTCTGGTAAGTAATTCTGTGTGTCATTCTGCTCTGGAGTGGTCAATATGTTGGGCGCCTGGGTTGACATCGATGGTGTCGCATGATCTTGGGTAAATTGGCCGGGGTTGTTGACTGCAGTTGTTGCTGTGGGCTCGCTAGTAGGTGTGAAATTACGTGCTTCTTTTCTAAGCCATAGACTGGCTAACAGAGTTGAATGACGAGCGGCAATGTGTTGTTCACAGGATGCTGCAGGGTCAAGGTTGTTGATATATCGCTGGATGATTTTGACGCATTCTTTCCGTTCCTCTTGCCCAATAGCTCCATAAGATGCTGCCTTATACAGGAATACAGCGCAGTGGACTGCATAAAGGTAGAACCTAGGTCCAAGATATCTCAGGTGTCGTGTAGGGCTAATACGATTCCCAAGCATCGTAAGCACCGACTTTGCGGCGCCGATGCCGAGCATGATATGCCTTCCATCTGGTGTCGCAAGGACACCATGAGTAAATCGAGAGCTGAATTTATCGCTGTTGTGGTTTGGAGGTGTACCCGGTGCCCGGCTCATGGCGGCTTGAAACGCGAAGCCGTGTACGTAAAGCCTGAGGTATTCATACTTCAAATCCAATAGGAGTTTTAGGTGAGCTCCAACCTCCAGTTGGGTCCAATTCTGCTTCCATGCAGCAAGACCTTGCATACTGTCATCCAGGTATTTTGTGTAGTCCCCTTGAAGCATGAGACTGATCGTACGAGGTTTGCTTGCGTAAAGGAGATCGTGGATGTTGCCAAACAAAACCGTTAGTTCAAGTTGGGATTGTAACACAGATGCATAGTCGTCTTCGTATGCATTGTGCGGTTGAAGAGTTGGGAAGTCAGCAGCTGTGAATTTAGTGGCTAATGACGGACCCCGACACCAGAAAGCTTGTCCCATTCGGATACTGATCTGACGGTCGGCAATATATGTAACTTCCGACAAAGGTCAGAGCTGACCTTAACATTTTAATGAACAGACTTACATGTCCAAGCCAGTCGTTTCCTATGCAATGCGGCGTTTTCGTCCTCCGAAGAATCTGATCTAAACGCGTACTTATCGAGATGTAGCAAGTAAGCCTGCCGTACGGCAAGACCTACTAACGTCCACGCGGCGGTATCCTCGGTGCCTGCTAAGCCACCATTGCCTTTATGAGAGATATTTGACAGACTAGTATCCGCATGAGGAACCCATTCCGCTAATACTAGTAGACCCTCCACGCATCCAACAGTGCGAACTTCTTTAGACCCCAATACGATCTGCAGAAGCATTTTCTCCATATATTGCCATAAAGAAGCGTGAATGGTCGCGTGCTCCGGTCGATCCTTTGTAGCGATTAGGAGGACAGCGGTAAGTATAAACGGCTCCTCTCGACTTGTTCGGTAAATACTTCTAGGTGAGATCACATCTCGTGGAGCTAACGGGAGAAATGCGTGATATGTGTCGTGGTAGCTACATTGTCAGTGCACATACTTGACTTGAAGCTTGCGTGCTTATACCTCTCAAGTAACGTGGTGAGTGTTGGAAGGTCGCCACTGTCAAGCCCTCTCCAAGGAAGAGCATTTGTTATACGCTCTGTGGAGTCGTCTCTTTCTGTTCGAATGCTTTCAGAATTGCGCGACTCTCCGTTGTTGGTTGTGTCTGAAGATCTGTTCCGTTGCTCGGAGGGATTATCATTGTCTTTAGCAGCAACTTTGGCTAGCAGCTCTAAAGCTTGAAGGGGGTTCTGGATCTCTGATCCACTTTCGTGATTACCCCGTGTGACAGCATGCGATTCTCCTTGCTGTAGCCTTGCTCGACGTTTTCCGCTCTCACGTCCTAGGGTTTTTGTTGTCCGTGTTCGGTAACGCGAATAATCACCTCCACGGCTAGAGTCAGCAAGAACACAGTGCATACCATCATTATGGCAGTTGACGCATGGCGGTTTTCCGCTCTCTCCAATTGTTTTTAGATCGCACTTCACCTTTCGGTGGCGGCACCGTGTACAGGCTCGATATATTCGTTCCCCAGTACTCTTTGTCATGCTGTAACAGATACAAATGAGAAGGATGAAGCTTTGACAAGATAAGTTTCCAAAACCTTTTGCTACCAAGGTCTTCAGGTGTCGTAGATTGTTCGTGTGGAGAACATATTGTGGGGTTTGAATCGGACCGTTTCTCGGGCGGGGTCGGCTTTCGGCTGCAGAAGCGGCGTACGGCTGTAGACGGTGACAATGACCTCCTACTTTGCCTATGCGATCTCTCCACAGTGGAGTCAAGCAACAGCCCGCATTGGACTTCGCATTTGCCCTGGATATGATCATACGACCGCGCCTTCCGAGTATAAACACCAAGTAAGAAGTCGCTTGCCTTACAATGATAATCTACTACTTTCGCCTTTGTCCATCGCTAGCTAAAGGTCATTTCTCGAATCCTCAATATATCCAACCAAAGTCATAAGCTACTCTACAGCATGGCACCTAGTGTACTTATATCGGAAGCTGCGGCCGAGGCGCCTGCATTCTCAAAAACCTTTGCCAAAGTCGATTCGGCTACAAAAGAGGACAGCTATGGCGCCTACTATCCAGCTGATCCGGACAAACTGGATCTGGAGTCGAACTTTGGACTCATGCAACCTGGTTCAGTAGGCTATCTGCAGCCCACATCCGCTGACACTCCTTTGGAGATCATGCACGAACGATACCAGCGGGATGGCTATCTTTTTGTAAGCTATCCAATGAGGCCTTTGAGGTGTCGATACTGATTGGTACAGATCAAGAACTTGTTGCCGAAAGAAAAGGTCTTGGAATGCCGAAGAGCTTACTTTGAGCATATGGCGCCCTCGGCACTCCTTAAACCTGGCACCGATGCCGTCGAGGGTACATACTGCGGCGCCGATCCCCGGAAATATCTGCCACCAGGCAATCTTCGCCGTCTTTTCGGACTGAAGGATGATCCAGAGTCAGACAAATACGTTGAACTTATGATTAGTGCACACGAGGCAGACTTCTATCTTAGGTTAACAGAGATTCCTGAGTTGCGCGCCTTCGTGCGCAAGTTTACTGGTTGGGAAAAAGAAATCATGCTCCAGAGGAGTATGTTGAGGGCTTTTGTGCCCAACTCAGAACTGACGCCCGTACACTACGACCAAATGTATCTTCGTGCTGGACCACCTACATCATTGACGGCGTGGGTACCGATCGGACCTGTATCACTTGAAGGGGGTGGGTTGATGTATCTTGATAAGTCGTACGATATTGGACAAGCGACAGAAGAGGAATTCAAGCGTAACAACCACAATCTGACCGACGAGGAGCGTGTCTCAGCATTCAACAAGAACATGAATGATGGCGGTTTTCTATCGCGCGACATAATTGAATACGGCCAGCAGGCGGAAAGAAAGTGGCTCATTACTGAGTATGAGACTGGCGATGTAATATTTCATAGTCCCTGGATGGTCCACGCGAGTTGCAAAAATAAGGACCCAGAGGCGAGGATTAGACTCGCTACAGACTTAAGATTTGTCAATCCAGACGAGCCTTACGATACCCGATGGATGAAGGTTTACCGGCCATTAGATGGGTTGTAAGACCCTCTATTCTGTGTAGCGTAGTGTAGTGTTTGCGTCATAGATGCACTTATATCGCAATGTCATCACTCTTTCCTTCCAACGCGCTCCACGACCGACATGAAGTCACACGCATGAATCTCTTCTACAGGTTCGTCCTGAAATTTCTTCTTGACTGTAGACTGGAGTCGTGATTGTGTTTTATTGTGTCTTCACATGGTCGGTTGAGAACTTCAAGATCATTATATACCATATCCCACCACATTGACAGTTTCGTAAAAATCATCGAAGCAGCACGTGTCTCAGCCGAATGTGAAGCATCTGAGTGGAATTTGTTTAAAACATAGGTGCTGAACTAAATATACTCGTGCGTGATATCGGGCACCACCACCGGTAGTAGAGGAATGTGAAGTTCAGTCCCGCCTGCCGTGCGTGATTTTGGCAGCCACAAGGTCAACACAAGACTGGTACGGTCATAAAAACAATCCAGATCTAGCCCGATCGGTAAAAGGTACTCCAGTGAGCGTTGAGCTGTCGCATGATCGAGAACCTTCTGGGCGATTGATTCGTCAACATCTCCGGTCCCTTTCCTGAAAGCGAGCTGGAGCCCGACTTTTCTCTCCTCGGGATTGTGCAGTAACCAGACCGCAGCCCCACCCAGCTTCTTGACACCATCTTTCAAAGCCGTAAATTCATCGATCAGTGCCCGCTCCGCGACCTCTCCCTTGTAGCTCCATTGCACCAATCTCATACACGCTTGCTCCTCCAGCTCCGTAAAAGCATGCGCTCCGACAACTCGCCACACCCAGCTTCTATGACTTTCAAACATTAGCTGATCCCAGAATTTGGTCTTGTTTCCCTCTTCTCCAACCCAGAAATCTTCCCTCGTCCAGCGCGCATAGTCTTTCGCGTTCTCATATGTGTCGAAAGCGTAAGAGCCACCCGTGAGTAATTTGCCAGATACAGGGCAATACAGGTAAGGCAAGTATTTAATGTTCATCCCCGGTCTGCGAGACATGGTTTTGCTGTCTAGATATTGTGCATTTATGAAAGGTTGCAGAGGAACCGGAGGGACGACAATCTCGACAGTGACGGCTCCACCTATTGGCAGTGGGCCGGGGGCGTAACCTGCAATACCTTTAGGGGGATTTGCGGCTGTGAAGTGTTAGCTGGACCTGAGAAACGTGGTCTGCGGCTTACGCATGGTGCTGGCGGGCATTCGTATATCGATTTGCGACCGTCACATACTGATGAAGGCATGAAGTTTACCTAGATATATATATACAACTGGAAGAGAAAGCTCGGCGTTCACTTGGCCTTGGTCGCCTTGCAGTATTTTGGGTGAGCAGTAGAGTATATCTGGTTGGGGCAACCCGTGCTGAGGTCATAAGCTGGAGGTGCTTACGTGAGAGCGTCGTTCCCCAACTATGGTACGAACATCAACTATATGTCAAGGATTGCGCTATCTGTCCTATCAGCTGCAGTTGGAATGTTCATATATCCAAAGCAAAAAATCCCCGCCAAGGCAATCGGATCGCTTGTACGGGACGCGCTTGGTCGCCGCTACTCAAACAAGAAAACTTCGGTATATTCTGGAGGGTTGATACTGTGTGGCACGGCCTAGTATCAAGTAAATAATCCAAGGTTGCAAATTCCTACTTCATGTGAAAATAGCTGCTCCAAGTTTGAGGCCCGTACTCCTACGTCAGTCGAGCACAATTCATAGAAGATGCCACCTCCGTACCAGGTGGCGTCACGTCCTCTCCATCGAAAGGTTTGCCTCGAAAGAGACCCTTACGGTCACGCGTGCCTTCCCAGTACCCTCTATATGACGTAACTTTGCCTATAGATGTTCCAACTCGGAGAACATTTACCTTTTTGTGGAGATGGGGAGAACCAGCGTTAAAACAATGGTATGCTCGCCGGCTTGCCATCTACAACCGACGCTAAGATTGCCCGACGCCACGCCTAGACTTGCCTGCTGTTTTCTGGGGCGCTGAAAGCTTTCCCCGCATTTCGCAACCACCCCAGTCTGGGGAATACCGGGATGTAGCGACATTACAAAAGCTCAGCTCCAGTCATCGTTCCAATGTGGCTGACGTAGCTGCTTGAGTTCGCCTGGCCATCTATAACCGATTGCTCAACGAGGCTCTTGATGTTCGTCTAGAGGGCACGTCGGTAAACTTCCTAGATATGGGCTGCACTTGGGCCCACCACACGCTGATTATAAGATATAGTCTACGGCGCGTGCAGTAAGGTATCACATCCAACTCACACTTCAAATCATCAACAACACACTATGGTTTTCTTGCAACGCATCATTAAGAATGATTCAACAAAGTCTGACCCGCCCGAGATTTACAATGGCCGAGTGTTCCTTGTTAGCTTGGTCGTAAGTTGTTACCACACATGCTTACTTTGGGATACTGACTGTACGGCAAGGCCTGCTCGGGGGCCCTTTTATTCGGAATGGATATGGGAATAATGGGAGGGGTATTAACGATGGAACCATTTAAGCAGTAAGATCATGGAACAATTTCATTTCGGACACTTGCTGATCATGACGCAGGCAATACGGCCTCGTCAACAAATCGCCTACTGAGCTCGCCAACCTTTCTTCGAATATCGTCTCCGTAATTCAAGCCGGTGCCTTTGCGGGTGCACTCCTTGCATCTTGGCTAGCAAACAAGATCGGAAGAAGATGGTCGCTCATCTACGCGTCTTTCCTCCTCTTTGCTGGAGTCGCTTGCCAGGCTGGAGCATTAGGTCATATTGAAGTGCTCTACGTAGGACGGTCAGTTTTCAAAGTTTTCACCATGGCTGAAGGTGCTAATTATCTACAGACTACTCGCTGGTATTTCAGTTGGTATTGCAAGCACCGTCAACCCACTCTACGTCTCAGAAAATGCACCTAGGGGTATCAGAGGTCTGCTCACAGGCCTCTACCAACTGACCTTAGTTTCTGGTCTAACGCTTGCATTCTGGATCAACTACGGAAGTAACCTCCATTTGCACGGTCATGCCCAATACGTTCTTCCCCTAGCCCTTCAAGCTGTTCCGGGTGCCACACTCTGCGTGGGAATGTTTTTCGCGAACGAATCACCACGATGGCTCGCTCAAAAAAATCCGGCAAAAGCCCTCCAAGTGTTAGCCGCCCTGCGTGGCCTTCCTCCAACCCATCAATACGTTGTTGATGAGATGGCTGGTATCGAACTTCAGCTGGAAGAGGAAAGTGCGCTTACTGAGGGCACCTCGGCTTGGAGCATGTTGAAGGAAGCCTTCACAGTTAAGTCGTATCGCAGGCGATCAATTCTTTGCATCACGCTCATGATGTGGAGTAATTTGACAGGAACGAACGCTATGACATACTACAGTCCCACGATTTTCGCATCGGTAGGCCTCTCTGGAAGCTCGGTCGGTTTGTTTGCTACAGGCATCTACGGCATCGTCAAGATGGTAGCGTGCGCGATCTTCATCTTCTTTGTCACAGACTCTCTCGGAAGACGTAAGTCGCTATTATGGACTGGTTGCGTTCAGGTGAGGCTCTTTGTTTATTTGAGATTAAGGAATCGCTGATTGTTACAGGGTCTTGCACTCTTCTATGTCGGTTTCTACATCCGTTTTGATCCACCTATCAAGGGCACGCCGATTTCTGCGGCCGGCTACGTCGCACTAGTGATGATCTACATTTTCGCATCCGTGTATCAATTTGGATGGGGACCTGTGGTGTGGACGTATAGCTCTGAAGTCCCCCCTGCTCGACTACGCGCACTCATGATGGGTATGGCAGTTGCAAGCCAGTGGCTATTCAACTTCGTCGGTAGGTCTTGGCCCCCAATCTTGCAGGAATCTCTTCAACGTTAATCCAATCTTACAGTCGCGAAGGCGACACCATCCATGTTTGCGACCCTCGGCAAAAACGGTTTTGGCACGTATTTCGTCTACGGCAGCTTCTGCTTCGTTATGGTCATCTACGCGTGGTTTTTGGTTCCAGAGACCAAGGGATTGTCTTTAGAACATATGGATGAGCTATTCTCTCAGAGCAATGTGAGGAAGAAATTCATACCTACAACGCGTGAGGCTGCGTGGGAGAACGATGCTGTTATAAAGGGCTACGAGGATGCGAAGACGGCCAGTGAGCATGTTGAGCGCATTTGAGCAGATATGAACTACCGTACACACATTTTGACAGAATTGTTATCGGAAAAGCATATATTATCAAGGTCACACAATTGTAGTGATCGTCACATGTTCACCGACACTCTATGCCTTCAAATTAACTGTGTCTCAACTTCCATTATAAGCAATCTGTTCTCATGCTCTTTATCGAAACCCTTCCGGGTTGTCGTCGATATGCACTTCCCAGTCTACTATTTGCGCTCAAGATGCTAGATCGGCTGCTTTAGTGCGACCTCCTTACGATCATGCAAATACAAACCTCGACTAAAGCCCAGCGAGGCCACTAGGTATAACCAAGATAGAGTTGTCATGCACCGTTAAGCTCATAGAGATGGTTAGATGTATCGCACCAGAATTAGTAGGAACTTTCCATCCCAACGTATGTACGACTTCAAATCTATATGAAAACAACAATGATGTTTCCTGGTGTTCGAATAGCTGTAAATGTAGTACACCCGTCAAATTTCAAATGACATTATAATATTCAGCAAACTGAAAATGCGGAAAGCCACAATTTGTCGATTTGCTCCGCTTGATGCACCATGAAAGCCTGCACAGTCTGCGAGATCCTTCCAAGTTCAACGATTATGCAACACTTCGAAGGTTGTATTAGATACATGTGACAATTATGGTAACAGGCGACGCGTCCAGAATAAATAAGTTTGCCATAGCTTGATATAGACAGTAGGTAGACGTTCTAATATAAACCGCCCCTCATATCGCAAAGATGTTTGGAAGTTAGGTGCGCGGGCGCTTTTGCAAAAGAGAAATTCCTAGCCACAAAAGTTAAGGGACAGTCAGCCTATTGTTGATCATACACAAAGGCTCCTCGTCTTATGCGTTCACGTGACATCACGGCAGAGTGGACTTTCATGTTGATTGCGTCTTGGCCTTGTTTAGTGCCAAACTTTAACCCTCAGCGAAAATAACATATCTCATTTACCTATTAGCATGCCTATTTCAAATGGATCAACTTCGCGAACTGGCCAGCTGAGTACAACTTCCTCACAATACCTACTTTCCGACAACGTCGCAATGACACCCAATGAGAAAATCAAAGCTCGCTACGCTCCTCGCGCTCCGCTGAAGCAGATCGAATACCGGTCCTGGCTGACAACTGTCGAGCTATATCACTTTCCGCACACGCTCATGTCTATATCGCAGTTTGAGCAAACCCTTTCCGCCGTAAGCCACGGCTTTCTTTACCGCCTTCAGTCGCATGACAATCTCTGCAACCCTGACGGTACAGAGAAAAACTTCGTACCCGAGGGTGATGAGGTCCCCGAAGGCTTCACCGAGGTAGCCTTCCTGCGCAACGTCTTCCGATATCAAGGTAGTGCCTTAGGTTTTCGGTTTCTTGATGAAGACCGCATAGAGTGGATGTGCTTCAACAGACCTATTGATGATCTCCTTACTAAAGTTACAACGACCGAAGGAGTTCACCTTTTTGACAAGGTGGCAGAATTAGAGCGGGGTGATCCGAGCACGCAATGGAAAGGCAAGGAAGGCGGCCATGCCGAGCACAAACAATGGTACAAGGGCCTACAAGATGCATCAAGACCGTTGATTCCTCTTGGGATTTTGGAGAAGCTTCGCGCACACTGTATCGAGCACAAGTCACAGGGGACTGAGGATTCCAACGAGGATACCAAAAACGAAGATGAAGAGGGTAGCAACGCAGAGATCAACTCATGGTAAACATTCCTCAGCCATTACAGGACCCAAGGATTTACTAGCGTTGATGCGACACAGAGTGTGGCTTGTGAGGTTAGTGACCGACAGATCGACCCAGAGCCCCTAATCTCCATCCGTATCAAGATCAAGCACAAGAGCATTACGAAACCTGTACAGGGAACTTCAAGTTTCAAGGAGTCATGGTCTATACCTTGAAGAGCTTGGACAAAGAGCCAGGGAGACAATATACGGAGTGCTCTAAAGGGGACTTTGTAGCTCGTGAATTAGGTATGGAACTTCTTAGGAGCAGAGCCTCTATGGATTGGTAATGAGTATGACTGTCCACTTACGCTACAACTGAATATGAGAGAATCTTTGTTTAAACATGATTAGGGCACAGGTTTTTCAATCCTTGTGGGATGGATCAGGTAGAGTGACAAATGCCGAGCTCACCATGATCGACTTCATTCGATGCTAATTACTGTGAACACTTCTAATTTTACTCTTGAAGGAACGTATCCTGAGACTTATACACGTGCTTTATGCTATCCTGATTATATTCTAACGTTCTTTCCGCGATATTAGCAAAGATTGTACGAAACTAACTGTATACCCTCAGTTTACAATGCGTATAATGATAAGTATTCCAGGTGTTAACATCGTTTATGAGACTAGGTCACCGAATCACCCTTAACAAGTCAACGCCTCCTTAAGACCTCCAATTGATGCTATATAAGTTGTCCTCGACAGTATGGACATTTAGTTGTTGCGCCTTCACCTTTAAGGACCCATGTAAACAGGCACTTTTCGCAAAGGATATGCCCGCAAGCCTTGATTATAACAGTATCCGCAGTTCCATCAAAGCAAATATGACAGTCTTGATCTGTACCGGTATGTGGCTCTGAGATATCGTGAATTTGTACCATCTGGGGGGCTGTCTTCAGAGATATCCCCATCGCCTCCAGAATCCTATCAATCACGCGTGGGTCATCATGAATATCATCTCCTAGGATCTGGAGACCGAGCATAGTGATGAACCTTGGTACAGTTATCCACAAATACTCTTCAGTCCGGCCTTCTGCACGAGAATGATACTCGGTGAGCTCCCAAAGCGTACGGACGGTAAGTGGCAAGTCAATGTTGCGCATATAGCCCTGGCTGTCGTCATTGACACCAGATTCTTCAATTAAATCGAGCCAGTCTCGTGATAAAGATTCATCTAGCGTGTGCCAACTTTGATTATCAGGATCATCCTCGTAGCCTAAGGCGACGATACAGCTGAACCATATGAAGCATCGGAGAATGCGACATGCTTCTGTCAACGGTATATGAGGCTTGTTGAGGATTTCTTCGAGGGCACTGAGGCGAGTAATGTAACCAGTCATCTTTGCTCTTAATTTACGTTGTCGTATTATGGTTGTTTGAACATCTGAAGAAACTTCAGTGCTTATATGACGAAGAAGCCTCAGCATTGTGACCGTTTGATCGCCCTTGATAAAGGAAAGAATGTTCCTAAACAATGAATTACTTCACAAAAGGCCGGAAGCACTATGTTGGTCGAACGCAGCTATGCTGTTCGAAGATGGGGCATTTGTGAGGACGCTCAATTCAAACAGGCGAGACAGTCTCCCGTTTTCGAGAACGATTTTGACCCAGACAATCTAATAATGTTCACCAAAAGTGTAACATGCTATGAGATTCCTTTCCAAAACATGATGATCTTTACCACCAGACGTAAACATGTATGCTCTGTAACCGCCATCGGTACCGCAGTCGATAGTAGTGATCGCAATTAAGATGGCCAGACAATTAGTCTAGCAAGTGTGTGAATGGTGTTTCCGGAAACCCTTTCACTATGTTCATGTGCAGTTGACAAACAATTAAGTTGTACATGCGTTCTTTCATAATGTTTGCGATATCTCTCACGAGCAAACATCTGGAACGTTTGAGTCAGATAGTGTAAGTTCATGTGGGTCGCTGCGCAAACAAGTGTCGACATATAATATAACATGGATCTTTCCCAAGAGCTAGCAAAATCATAGGACAGATTGACTGCTTACGCTCAGATCACAATTACATCCGCCATGTCAGCTATTCAGCAGCCTGACTCTGATGCGCAGTTACGCAGTGAAAGAATGCTAGCCACTATTATGCAGAATGTGCGCGATACGCACCTCGAACATGTGCTCGAAACTCTCCCCTCTTACGAAACATACGACATCTTCATCGAAGGCGGCCATGCCGTGCTCAACTTTGGCCCCGTATACCCTAGCGCCGGAATGGGGGACTGTAAGTTGTACCCCACTCCCGGAACAAGCCTCGACTTGCCTGATTCATATTTCCGTCCGACCTATCATACACTTAATGGTATGGATCTCAAGATGAGGAACAAGAAGGGGGTGTTCGCCTGGGACAAGGATCTGTACGAAGGCCTATTCAAGACGGAAATAGATAAACGCAGTGCTGCCCTCTTGCAGTTCCACTTCATTCAATGGGGGGCACACACTCAAGGATCAGTTGACATCTTCCAAACCTGGCCCGATACAGAGGTCGATGTGGACGCTCTATGCGAGGCTTTGAAAATTCTCCAAGAAACTGATGAGTTCAGGAATACAGATCAACAAGAAAAGATTCGGTCCAGTGCAGCAACCCCGTCAGACGGTAGTTCAATGGATATCGACGATGATGTCATTCGCGAACAAAACGAGTCATCTGTGACACAGATTCTCAACAGAATCAGGAAAGAGATACCTGAGGTCGCAAAGATGCCGAATCTGGAGGATTCAGGACTGAGACTTGAACCGCACGAAAGAGATGAACCGGAATACCTACCATTGCGTCTCTACCTTGGGACATGGAAGGATGGTCAAAGCGATGTATGGATGTATTTGGTAGTCACGAATGGAAACAATCATGGACCACAACATCCATGTGAGGTGGAGATCAGAGACAGGAATAACAACATCACAATCAAAAGGTTGGAGAAGGGAAGATACAGAGACTTCAACGATGTCAACTTTGAGGAGACCCTTAGGTCCGCCATAGGCAACGAAGGTCCTATAGGCTACAACTACTACCCAATACTCATGTTGGCGCGTTACTACTTTGTTCTGAAATATGAAGAGATGGGAGAGACAGGGATTGGCAACAATGTCATACCAATCAACGGTGCATTCTGCAGATATTCCAAGTCAGGAATCAGAAACTACTGCACAGCCAAGGGCATAGAGATGGAGAAGAGAACTCGGAAGCCTGCTCAGAAAGGCAAGGCAGATGCTCCATCGCAAGTATTGCCCGCGACCGAGTCAAGCAGGAAGAATCCATTCAGAACCACCAGATCCCAACGCAAGAGTCTTCAGGAATACTCAGATGCAAGCTCAGATGCGGAAATCGACGATATGTTCCAGACCACAACACGAGACGGACCTAGCACGCTCCCCACGGGTGCCCAAAGCCTCACGAACATTCCTAGTGCTGGCACTACCATAGCTCAAGCACCCACAGCTTTCACACGCACAGATCTAGAAGCGGTCGAGATGAATCTGCAGAACGAGATTGCCCATGGCTTGTCAGCTATTGAGAGCACAAGACATGAGATGCACGTAGCCAATAATGCTCTCAACGAAGCAACAACCACCTACAACGCAGCCGTCGATGCTCAAATGGAAAGAAGGCGCGTGCTCGCCGAAGTGCAAGAACAGCTTGAAAAAATTGGCTAGAACACTTCCCACACAAGCTCCAAAGGCGATCAGATACAGCATGTCTATCAAGAAGATATCGAGACTCGTTTCCACAACCACCCGCGTTGTATCAACTCTCGTTACCGTCAGCTCAATAGCTAGTAACGTTCACCACGCAAGCGGCACGGCTGTTTATGTCAATCTCTACAATCCACTATCCAACCCATCACCTTCCCATTCATCATCCGTTGACGAATGACCTCTTCATCCATCACCATCTCAACAACTTATCATCATTCCTTCAACTTTTCCCTCTTAGCAACTCTTTCATTGCCCTCCCCTTTCCTTTACCTCACCCATCATACATCCAAGCACTAATCACTTATTCCCCACCACCACCACCATCACCGTCCCCATCCCCATCCCCATCCCCAAAGTTCCTGTCATCGTCCCCATTCACTCTCTCATGTAGCAAAATTAGTTAGAAAATACCAACCAACGTCACTCCTTACGCCCAATCCAATGCAGTCAAGCAGTCGTGAAGAAAATTCATATATCCTACAAACAGGGTATATCATGTACAAAACCCACCAACGACCCACTAACTAGCACAATCCCTTTATCAAAACACCGCTGTACTCCTCTATTCTCCCATTCCGGAGATACCCGAAGATACAAGCATGTACAAAGCTCAACTCTAACAAAAACATACCTGGATCCTCTAAACCACACACACAACCATCCATGACTTATACTTCCCCCGGCGGCGTCTTGATGGCAGTCCACCAGTTCTACTGGTTGAACCTCCATTCGGCTCTCTCGCATTTACCCCAATCCTCTATGACCTTGTTAACGCGATCCAGGAGCCAGCCGCTTGTCCAGCGGGCATCTGAATTCGGTTTTTCGACTTTAGCGCCGAGGCGGAGAGCTTTGCCGAGGTGGCATTCACCGTCGCCTTTGGTGGTGTGTTTCCATTGGAGGCAGTCATCGGTGTTTTGACATGCGGCTTGGCAGTTCGAGGGGCTGTCGGCGGCGGATTGGAGCAGGGTGTCGAGGTTGTCGTTACGTTTGGGGAGGATTCCTGGCGAGTGTGGATGGGATTCTGCCGTATTCTTTTTATCGTCATTAGGGACTTCCGTTGGCTCTTTTTTCGCTTCTTGCTCAGCTTTTTGCTTAGTCAACTTTTCGCGTCGGCCTTTCTCGGCCTTGAGCTGTGTGTCTGACGAGATGTTGTCCCAATCTTCCTTCTGCTCCGATAGATGGGGCTTGACAAACTGCTCGAAAGCAGTGTAGTGAACGTATGGTGTAGCCCAGCCGTGTTTTTGTGTCCAATCATTGTGATTATTCCAGAACAAGTCGAATTCAGAAGCTGTCAAATGATCCCAGGAAACAATGGGCGTGCACCAGAACTTTTGTGTCCATCCTATTGTGCTAGGCGTCCCAGTTTCAAACAGACCCAAGGACGAATAGGACTCAACGCGCGACTGCTTCATGGCAGTCGCGAGGACCAGATCGCCGCAGCATTCGGTTCCAATTTGAGGTTCCCACTCAGCCGCATACAGCTCTTCATATGTTGTCCGGTACTGCTGCAGAGCACCGTACGACAGCAAAATGCCAGAGCCACTTTGCGCGTACCTCTTATCATCGATGGTATTGGGCACGCCGCTATAGTAAGGGATGCGGTAATCGAGGCGATCCAGCCACTGCAACAGATTTGTCCAGCTCAAGCTCGTGCCAGGCTCGATGAACATGTAGAACCTGTGATTCGGCGCCATGGTCGCTGTCTTGTACACCATAGGCAGATATTTCCATTTATCCAGCGCCTTCGCCTTGTCCACACCGGGCTTATAGCCCTTATCCGATTGCATTTTTCCGTATTCGAGAAACTCCTCATGCTTCGTCTTCGTCGTGTCTGCAATGATATCGAGCGCATCGTATACGGGGAAGCCATCGATCTTTCCGTCTTGGTCGCTGAATATGAGGGAGTTTGTTACGCATGATAGCAGCTTTGTGAGGTGTGCCGGCAGCTTCCCATCTATCTCCGCTCTGCTGGTCCGCACAACGACCATGACGTCTTTCGCGCCACGCACATCCTTGCAGTCTTTATCAGAGCCTACATCTGCGGCGGAAGGCGACCTGGTCGGGCCCGACACTATCTCAGTTGCCAGCGTTGTAGGTGTATCCTTCTCTTGTGGTGTGCCTGCTCCACCCACATTCTCGACCAACGGTTCCGGTAACAGCTGTCCGGCGATTGGCTTATCTTCTGATGCATCGGGTTTGACAATCGGAAGCGTAGGTGCGGTGTACTGCGGCAGACCCAAAGTCCATAGGAAGCTCACGAGCAGGAATGAGGTCAAGAGGACGAGGGCACGCGTTGGCGTAAGGAGCGGCATTTGGACGGCTTCGGCGTCGCGCGGGTGATTTCAATTCGGAAGCGCGTATTTGGCTACATTGGTACGCGTCTAATTGGTGAATGGCAACGCCATGGTGCAGCTCCGCGCTCATAGGAGCTGTTGCGATGTGGGAGGCAGGTGGTTTGCACGGTGTCGCTCGCGGCTTCCCGTCTTGGCTAACAGGGTGCGGGGCTCCTTCCGCGAACGTCACTTCCTTGGAATTTTCTCTCACAAGGTGCCATCTTCATCCGGACCCACCGCAGTGGAAGAAAGATTTTGAGAATGATCGTAGTCGGCTACGATATTTGTAGTATACCACGCGATTAATTTATCCGCGAGGATCAACCGCTATCCTTGGTATACGAGCGAGTATCCACCATCACCCAGGGTGCCTAGCGCATATCGCCTCGTGACCTTACATATCAGCCTTGCCATTACAGCCTAAGGCGTCCGGGCACATCCTGCAACGCACTGCCTCGAAACGTAAGAAAACTACTTAGATCGCTTGCTAGCGTATCTGCCGTAAGAATGTAGCCATATACATATCCTACTATTTCCCGCCTCATCCGCTAGTCTTTCATACCAAGCCTACCCCATCCCAACTCTTACCGGGATAATGGAAGCTCCGCCATACTCACCAACCGTTGCCAGCGACGAGACAAGGGTCCACCACGACTACACAGTCGAACCAAGAGCTGGGGATATACACAGCCAACAACCTTCATCACCTCCTACACCACACACACCATCCCATCCACCCCCACCTACCACAGCCCCAGACCCCCCACCAACCTACGCACCCACCGACGCCCTAGCCCGCACCTTCGCCCTCACCGCACCCCTAATCTACACCACAAAAACCAGCTCCCTCCCCCGATACCACCTCCACCAGACCTTCACCGCCAGCGGACGCCCCAGCAAACTCTCCATCCGACGCCTCCTCCCCACCGAAGCACGATCCCTTTCCCTGCCCTCCTCCCAATCCCCTTCCTTCGACCCAGACACTACACTCTACACATGCACCTGCCAAGAGCTAGCCGGGAAGTACTACCGCATGTTTGAAATGCGGAGCCAGCGGTCCAGCGCGCTCGGCGGGGTGATGGAGTTTAAGAGCTCGAGGGGGGTTAGGGGAAAGGAGGTTAGGGTGTGGCATAAGACGAGGAGTAGGGTGAGGGATGCGTTGAGGCCGGAGAATGAGAAGAGGTTGGCGAGGTATGGGTATCGGGCTGAAGATGAGTGGGACCGGAGGTTGTTGTTTGTTGTGAGGAAGGGTGTGTGGATTGATGGGGAGGGAGTAGAGGTTGCGAGGGAGGCTGGAAAGGGGTGCGAGGTGGGAATTGAGGAGGGGAGGTGGGCGGAAGGGTGGAGGAGGGATTTGTTGGTTAGTTGTTGGGCTGTAAGGATTTGGATAGAGGATGGGTTGAACTGGGGTGGGGATGTTAAGGGACGGTGAGATGATATATGAGGCATGGTAATGTGTTTAAAAGGCTGGATGATCCCATGAATGATGGCCAATTGCTCTCAGGAGTTTTGGCTAGTGCTGTATTACGACGCCAACCGCCTAGATGTGTCGTACAGACAGCATCCAGTAATGTTACCACCCAAAAGATATTTCTTCCTGTCTTCCCTTCACTCTTCCTTCTGTATCATGACCTGAGCCCAGCCAACGCCTCTCTACGCCGCCTCAACTCCCACCATTTGCTTTTCTGAATTGGACTTGTCCTTCGACTTCATCCCTGCAACATCTAAACCCACCGCAGCACCACGTCGTGAGCTCTTTTGTGATGTGGTCATTGCAGTATCCTTGCGAACCGCAAAGTGTCGTAGTTCCGGGACCACAGTTCCTCCGAGCAACAACCTAGATTTGTAGTTTACATTTCCCGACGATTGACGGGCAGGACTCGCACTGCTTATATCGCTTGGGACAGAGCCGTCTCCGTCGACTGCTCGAGCAAAGTGTTGTATGTCGCCGTCGTCTAAAGCGGTCTGGTTCGAGTTCGTCCTAGCATCTTCGCCGAAAATGAAGGTGTGAGAGTCATGTTTGTTCATGTCTGGCTGTGAGAAGGGGCTTCTTGTGCCAGCTTCGTCGGCGTTATCATACGTTTTGCTACTCGAGCCTCTGTGGTGATAAGTACTCTTTGCCCGAGTCTTCGCTCGTCTGGAGGAATGCGGCATCTCAATGCTAGAGTTCTCGTTCCCAATTTGGCGCCGAGATGTGCGGCTCGGTGAAGTTCGTACTCCACCATTAGGTCGTCTTGAGTGTTGGCGGTGTCTCTGGTTCGTGTTCCCATTCGCCAGCAGATTTCCCTAAACACGATATTCAGCCATACCAGCCACCACCCAAGTTCGTGCGATAGATACGGAGCAGAATCAAGCAGCAGACCCATGCCCTCACCTTCTCTTCGGCCCTCTCTTTTCCTTTTCCTTTTTCGCTCTTCTCCTCTCTCACCCTCAACCGCTGCTTCTGACTCTTCTCAACCACAGCCCTCTTCTCCACAACAAGCTCGTCCACTTCCCCATCCTCAATATTTCGTCCATCATCCACCCTCCTATACGTCTTCGCCGTGCGAGAACCTTCCTGCACCTCAACAAGCTGGTACGCAGTCGCAGGCATCTTCCGCCCCTTTTCATCGCGCCGTCGGACGCGAACGTACTCCTTGGGGGGCTGAGAAGGCTGTTTGCGGATGGAGTTTTCTGGGTTGCGGAGCATGCGGAAGGTCTCACGCCAGCCGTTTTTGCTGAGGGAGGCGAGGATGTTGAGCATTCTGGGAGTTGGGATAAGGAAAATAGCGAGGGATGGAGTGGCGCGTGGGAGATTTGTGAGAATGGTAGAAACGCAGTTGTGATGAGATCATTGGAATTGTGAGGGGAGCAGGTGCGTGGTTGTTGATCGTATCAAGAAGCAGCGTTTCATGGTTCGGGCAGAAGCTGGGGAATGTGCTTAAGATACATCTGAGGATCTACGTAAAGAAGGAACGGGAGAAAAGCAAGGCGCACAGGAGGCCTAGTATGTACAAGTTAGCGCTCGCAAACAATTTATAGGAGTAGTAAACTTACCTAGCAGAGCGAAGGATATGTAGGCGACCTTCGTGTTAAACATAGACAAGCGAGAATGTCTATGGTCAACTTGAGCTGAAGTCTGTGAGTTGTCTTTTGTGGCGTTTTCCGCAGTGAGCTCGAGTTCGGCGGCATGGTCCGAGTTCAATGGTATGGAACCAAGTTCCTTGGAAGTCGGAAAGCTAGTGTCGAGAGTTTGCGTGGCAGTCGATTCGATAAGCTGCTCTGCGCCGCACTTTGCATTCCCCTTAGTCTCGATCGCGTCGATCAGTCCAAGAATCTCTTCCCCATTCTCAAAATCGAAAAACTGAATCGCTTCCCTCAACCCGATAATATTATGCCCTAGAGCTTTGGCAAGTTCTACACCTGGCAGCCTATCCCAATCACCATATCTCTGCCTGTCCAGTAATTCGTTCTCGCCGGACACTTTCAGCTGCGAATAACTATCGCCTTCATCAACGTGCTTTACCCGCAAGATGATCGATAGAGGTCTCTCGTCGTCAACTCTCCTGAGCACCGCAGCAAAGAGGGGTCCAAGAAATGGCTCCGATTTCACGAACAATTCATGGTGAGAAGACTCCCAGCGCCCTAACCACATAAATAAGATTGCGAGGATATGTTTAGCGCTATTCAGAGGACCTCCTTCCACAAGATTCCGGACAATCTTGAGAAGTTGTGATCCCAACTCCCATTGGCGATGCCACGTTGTGAACCCATATAACAAACAAGCGAGCAGCAGCGACCTGCTGCCAATGTGGGTCACCAGATCTGGATCCTGGTCGAGTCTCCACTCGACGTAGTCGAGATCTCCGAAAAAGGCCAACATGAAAAACGGATGGCTGACCCAAATATAACCAGGGTCTTCATCTGTGGCCCATAAAGAGAGCTCAAAAGTGTCTGCGAATCCATGGAAACCAGGGGCATACGGTAAAGGTAACGTCAATTTTTTCCGATCCATCTCTGTTTCCAGCATCATAAGAAAGCTGTTCGTCGGGTCGTGCTGCCGTCGACACTCGAGATGATATGTGTAAAGAACGAAGTGCAAATAATTCGGGACTACCGTAGCATATTGGGGGTCGAGATGAGCTCTGGTCTCGTCGGCTGCACGAACCTGTCCAAGCAGCATTTGAGCAAGAGCCTCCCCAACATTGAACTCTCCAATATCATCTGACATGATCTGCTTTGTAGAGGCTTTCTGGAGGAATTCTGGTACTGATCTGTGTGTAAACGCCGTGTAACAAGCCGTGTATTGTTTATGTAATCCAGGATAAAGCACACTTTCCAGCAGGCCGCGACAATCTCCTTGCAGCATCTTCCGAGCCTGTGCCAGATCCGCATCCTCCGGTGGATGCTCCGTGTTATCAAGATGCTGCTCAGACTTTGGCGGAAAGACGCTCTTAGCGAAAGCAAAACGCTTGTTCTTCATGTACCTGTCTAGATATAGTACTGCGTGGAGAGGCACATGAGCCCCTACAGGGCGCAACATCATCAGTTTGAAGAAACAGTATGCGTTCTTCCTTCGTGACGCTGGGATTGTCTCGACAAGATGCACAAATAGTGCTTCTAATTCGGTCGGTAATGAAGCCAATTCTGCCTCGAAATCATCTAATTCGTGCCCGTTTTCAAAAGCTTCGCGCAATGCTTTCACAACTAGGACTACCCATAGGAAGATACCGTGAGAGCGGCTCACTATAGTATCGGTGACACGCTCACGCATCTTCGTGACTGGAATGTCCGGAAGCTTCTGTCGCACATATGATTCTAGATCTCGTCGTGTCAAATCTTGCAATCGTAATCTTCTGTCTGAATCGAACGCATTCATGAAGACGTTGTCCTCTCGACTTGATACGCATACCTTGAGTAAACCCTGGGAAAGCTTTGTCCAATGCTGGATCATTTCTACAAGAGCTTTGTGATCGTTCTGAGGTGACGCATCATCCAGCTCATCGAGGGCGTCAATGAAGAAGCAGAACCGGTGCGTCTGGCGGATGTTTTCGTGAACAAGGAGATTGTTAAAAGCGGCCTCTATGCTGTCGTCTCCGATGGAGTGGGTTTGTACCTCGTGGTAAACAAATGTATAGTTTTTGTGTGTAAAAGCTTTCATTATGTCCTGCCAGAGAGATGGAAATGCAACCGAGATCAGCTCTGGGCACAACCGGAGCGTGTTATACACCAAACCTCGCAACAAACCTCTCACGGAGTTTTGCCACTTCGAGCCTGGTCTCCAAAAGAAGAAGTTTACCAAAGCAAGTTGGCGATTACCTAAACTGAGTAAGTAAATCTGTTCATAACGGTTCAGGTGTACCCACCTGACCATTTTTGTAGATCAGAAATCGTATTTGGGTGATTAAAGATGAATTTCATGAGCGTAGACTTTCCAGAGCCTAGTTTACCTGCGATGTGGAAGATTCCTTGCTCCTCGGATAACCAGGTACGTAAAAGCTTGCGGCTCGCAGACAAATGGTCAGATTCGATACTGGATCCTTCCTCAAGAATCCATCGAAACGTCTCTCGATGGGCCTTGTCGACAGCTTCATACCGCAGATGTGTTTCATCCTGGTCGAGCAGCCGCAGAATTTGCTGCTGAGAAACGGCTGCCTTTGCCACCTGCGGGAGCTGGACAATTTCTCGAATTTCTTCCAGGAGATCCCTATTGTTCGATGACAACGATGAGAGGCTGCCTTGGAGTCGTTCTGAGTTCGCCTCGAGAGTTTTGATCGTACTCATTTGAGTTTGGGCGGTCGCAGCAAGCGATATAAGCTGTTCTTTCATGTTTGCACTGTCACATGATGAGTTCATATCAGACGTTGAAAGGATCGAGCGTACCTCGACACATAGTTGAGATGAATATTTAACTGGGCGCGACACGTATCCAATTTTCGTTCAAGCTCTTGCTTTTCTCTTCCATACCTCATCTTGCGTATAGTAGATCGTACGGCTTCGCTTTTGGATCCTGGAGACTTCATAGACACCTTCTCCATCAATTTGAGAATCTCGAGCGACAGCTGCCGACACTCATTGGCAAGCGCGCAGAGCGCCTTTTCATTTTCGTCGTCGGAGTCCTTTCCAGATGTTTCAAGATTCAGAGAAAGCTTGTACATCTCTTTGATTAGATCCGACGTTCTTTGGTCGTCGTGCGTCAGCCCATATGTAGAATGACGAATCTCTTGCACATTGGCGAAGATCTTGCAGCCTATGTCCACAAATTGTGCAATGTTGGCGACAAGACCAATCGCCGTAAGCGGATCCATGCCGAGCGCAAGGGTGTCACCAAAAGCGCGTTATCGATCGAGAGGAGTGTAGACAAGAAGCAGTGGAACACTTCGCAGACACGAATGTACTAGCACCGCGGCAAACCCCCTGCCCGATTCTACCCCTGCACCTACTGCGTGTATCGTCAGCCCACAGCCTTGTCGGCTGGTTTTCCCCGCCTATTGGCCGGGAATGCACTTTATGGTTGCCTTGCGTTCGCTCAACTCGAAGTCGCACGTTGCGCTGCATGCAATCGCACTCTTGAGATGTTCGCAAGACCAAGAAATGCACACACTTCCTTTTCGTTCGTCTGTGTCGTTTTGGATGATTCAAAAGCACTGATGACTTCGACTGGAAGAAAAGTCGAGCCTTGACGCGGATAGAACGAGACTGGTGCAACCACGCAAGCAGAAACAACAACGCAGGTGTGAAGAGACTAATATGCCACCGGCAAAAATCGCTTATAACAAGCGAGGGTATTTCTAAACCAAAAGAACTGAGAACTTTCATCTCAGTAATACGCAAGAGGCGCCCGCGCATGCTTCGTCTGTCCTACAGCACGTCTCGCGTAGTTCCCTTGTCCTAAACGCCTCCTCTATAAGTATGCCGGCGCCCGTCATGGTCTCTAAGTATAGCCGTTCCATATGTACATGTCGTAGCTCATATCTCGTTCAAGCAGGCGACATAAGTCCGGCGTGCTTTTTGGTAGATTTCGTGACTTCGTCTGGTTCCTGTTGCTCTGCCTTCCGCTTTGCGTTCTCGCCGATTGCGCCGCCTGGGTGATTCTTCTTGAACACTTGCTTGGTACCGTCTGCATGCATGGCTTGGGCAAGTGTGAGCATGAGCATATCACCTACAGCAATGGCTACGGTTGTTGAGGTAGTCGGGGCACACACGCCAAAAGAGACTTCCTCCAATTCGTGTATCGGCGCAGGCAACAGTATCGCATCGGCCCTATCGCGTAGGAGCGGGCAGTCGGCTGATATCTTCTGGGAGGTGATGGCTAGGACAGGTATAGAGGAGGGCACGTGGTTGAGGACAGCCATAAGCTCGGCGGTCTTGCCAGAATAGGAGATGAACATGACGGCATCAGTCTGAGGCAAGTATGTTAGTATGGTAGGTTTAGGAGTGGGACGAGGAATGCTCTTACAGGGCGAATATCACCCAGGTCGCCGTGAAGAGCTTCTGCTGGGTGCAGGAAGGCGCATGGGATACCCAGACTCTTCATGCTCGCCACCGTCTTCTTTCCCACGAGCCCACTCTTGCCCACGCCGCAAATGAGCAGCTTGCCGCCTGCATCGCTGACGGTCTTTATGCATTCGACTGCCTGTAGCAGGCTCTTGCGCGCAATGGGATCCGACTGGTAGAGGATGGTGATCTGGGAGAGAGCGGTGGCGGCGGTGGACAGGACGTGGACGGCGCGCGACAAAAGATGGGCGCCCTCAGGGTCATCCACGCTTACCGGCGGCGTAAGGGCTTCGGAACCAGCGCGCCTTCTCTTCATGGCGGGCGACTGCTGGTTGGGCATGTGGAGGGAAAGCTCCATGGGGGTATCTCAGAGAACAGGAATAGAATAAACACGAAAGCAAAAAGAGCCGCCCAAGAAAGTCGTGCCTGGTGTTCCGTTTACCGTGGAAACTATACCGCGGCGATACCGGGGTAGCTGTTACTGGCCGGAGGGGGTCGGGCAGGGCAAACGGCGGGGGCTCAACGCGGCACCGGTACCACGGGCAGAGGAGCTGGAGTCGGAACTGGAGCTGGAGCTGGCTGGACACTGACAGCAGGAGAGAGGCAGTTGGGAGGCCATATTAATAATTTGGCTAGGCTCATGGTGGTTGTGAAGGACGGGTTCTAGTCTTCTTCGAGGGTGGGTTGAAGCCCCGCCGCCGGCGAGACGGTAAGCGTGATAAAGAAATGGCGACATCTGACGTGCTAACCCGAACCGGCGCGCACTGAATTCACCACTCCACACATCCAGACGTTGGCGCACGTTTCGCGCGATCCCGGCGCCGCGTCGAGCATTCACCCATATGACGCGGCCATCGGGACCGTTGAACCATGCAGTCTCGCCTGCCGCGCCGCCGCCGCCACCGGCGTTTCCTTGATATGTCCTCTCGGCAGTACTTGATCACCCGCGTCCGAGATTGACCAGGTACACGCCGGCCAGATAGGCGAATCTTACGTAGCCTCTTCTCATGCACCAAACCGTCATCGAGCGGACAACCTCGGGTTGGGCCCAGTGCGCGGGTTATCGAGCGCCTTCTGTCTAGGGCATGGCGGAGACTACGGCATATGCAGACGAACCATGCTTGTCCTCATCTTCTCGGTGTTGGTTGCTGCAATTCCGTGCATATGCAGGGACTGGACCTGTGCGAACATGCTGGTTTTCTCCTGTAGACGGCGCGAGAACCGCAGAGCGATCGTCTGTGCCTGGCTAGGGCTCGCATCTTTCCTGTCGTTACCGGCTCCAGTAGTGCGGACGACGGAAGCACCAACACACCTCCAGGACCATACCAAGTATCGTCTATTCTTGCCCGCTATGCCTAGGGCCGACCCGCACCTTACCAACCTTTATCATCTTGGCACTTTGTGACAGCTGCTTGGTGTCGTTTCGCGGTTTCGAATTGCGGCTGGCGTGTCTGTCTGGGCTGACGACGCTGTTTCGCAGGGTATTTCATACAATGAACCTAGAGCACGATAACTGTCTCGCGTATGCCTGAGGTTAGTGAGACGGTGACAGCCCGACTACCTCAACCTACAGTGTCGGAGTAGCGGCATCGGAATAACACTATACTGATCGTCCTCGGTACCATCTCAATCTAACTTCCATAGGTAATCAGGTACGAATCACTAACCCCAGTCCGAACCCCGCAATGGTCTGATTTAAACTCGGACGTTGTCATATCAGCCACCAAAATCTTCACAGCTCTATACACGGCATTTCGAGATCGACCACAGTCACGAGTGTTGCGGAACTCTATAATGACTAACAATCTCGAAGCCCTCGAGTTGGACCCAATCGCGCACGAACAACTTCGAGGAAACCACGACTTCGACCCTCACGGCCAGGAGGCTGAGGCTCTTCCTGCTGCCGACGGCGGTCGTCGGGCATGGCTTTTCCTCGCTGTATGCTTCCTACTTGAGGCCACTGTCTGGGGCTTTCCCTTTTCTTTTGGTGTCTTTCAGAAATACTATTCCAGCTCAGACTTGTTCAAGTATGACTCAAAGGGCATTGCTGCGATCGGTACGACAGCGACGGGTATCATGTACTTCGCGTCACCGCTGGTCATTGGCTTCACGGGCGCCTTTCCTCACCGTGTACGAGGCTTCAGTGCGATAGGACTCTCCCTCATGTTGCTAGGAATAGTGTGCGCGTCCTTCGCAAACAGTGTTTGGCAGCTTATCCTCACCCAAGGTGTACTATATGGAATCGGAGGAAGCCTTCTGTACCTTCCTTCCATCGTCTATCTGGACGAATGGTTCATTCGGCGCAAAGGTCTCGCTTTCGGCATCATGTGGGCAGGCACAGGCACCAGCGGTATGTTGGTACCCCTCCTCATGACATGGCTCCTCGACGACTACGGCTTTCGCACAGCCCTCCGTGTCTGGGCCATTATCACCACCATTTTGCTCTTCCCTTCGCTTTTCTTTCTCAAGGGTCGCTTGCCTGTGCAACGCCCCGGTGTAGGCGTCAATTGGCGCCGCCGCATCGACCTCAACTTTTGCAAGACGACCCTGTTCTGCGTCCTCCAAACCGGCAACATCATCCAAGGACTCGGCTACTTTATTCCCTCCATCTACTTGCCGTCCTACGCAAAGGCAATCGGGCTCTCTAATGAGGCTTCCTCCCTCACCATCTCTCTCATCAACGCCGCAACCGTTGTGGGCACCATCGCCGTGGGCGCGCTCGTCGACCGCGTCGAAATCAACACCGCTATCATGATCACCTCCCTTGGTGCGACACTTGCATGCTTCATTGTATGGGGTCTATCGACCTCCCTCGCGCCGCTGTACATTTTCGCCATTATGTATGGTGCATTTGCCGGTGGATACACAGCTACATGGCCGGGTATTACTGTTGCCATCCGCGAGCGTTGCAGGGACGAGAATGGCGTGAGCAGAGTCGATACTGGAATGGTAGTCGCGCTATTTGCAGCCGGGAAGGGCATCGGTTCAGTGGTTAGCGGGCCTTTAAGCGAGGTGCTGCTGGAAGCTGATGGGATGCGGGGGAAGGTTGGCGGTGCATTCGGGACAGGCTACGGAAGTTTGGTTGTGTGGAGTGGGGTGACTATGTTCTTGGGTGGATTGAGTTGGTTCGCGAAGAAACTCGGGAGAATCTGAGCAATGCATCAGGATTGAGCGCATTGCACACTTAATCGTGGAACATGTCATTGTTGCTGTTTGCCTGCTGTTTAGGAACTTCTGAGGTGATGGCTTTATCTCCCATTGGTGGCGTCTATACAGCACCCAGGCGGGCAAGGAGTAATCTGAGTCGAATAATCATACTGATCACTAGAAGAGGGACATTGAAAAAGTGAAAGCAGAGTTCGAAGTGCGTTCTGCTAGTGTACACTCCCCTCCTAGCTCAAGTGCCTAGCGTCAGGAGTATTGGAAGGGTGGCTACAACAAATTCTGTATGAGGATTGCCCTTTGCACTGATAAATTCATTAAAACCCTTGCGACGCTAGGCCCCTGAACCAGGGGCGGACTGTGGTCAGTGAAAGCATTCCAGGTACAGCTAGTCCCGATGTAGTCGGATCTAGCTCGGAGATCACATAAGATGACGCACGTGAGGCTCAAGAAGTCTTAAGGAACACTCCTGCATCAACATCACTCAGCAATCCGTCAAGCACACGCATAAATCGGTCAATCATGCGGGATGATACGAATACGCCGGCGAATACTGCGACTACCGCTCCAACCATTGACTGGGCTTACATTCGAAGGTAGGTGAGCTGGCACCTTCAATCGTGCGATTATTGACATTCTGCAGCACCGAACAGCAGATTGCTGCACTGCACCTTCACGGCGGCTCATTGAGAACTCAGGTTCTGGAGCTGTTTGATACCGCAAACAACATTGGGAAGGATGAGCACCTTGTGGGCTCCATCGCGTCCCACGTTACGCAACAAAAAAGAAAAGAAGTAGCAGCACAAATCAACAGCATAGAATGGGAGGAAAACCAAAATCAAGAAGCGGTGCAGAAGCTCGAGAGTGAGCTACGCGAGTACTGGGCGAAATATGCGGCCTTCCATTGCCGAGCGTTCTGCGATTGTATCCGCGAGAGGTTTCCCAGGGAGTTGCGAATAATGGTGTTCGAGGCGTTGTGGGAAGATGCGCATCACATGATCACTGAATGGAACCTGCAGGCGCTTACTACTACACCGGAAGACCCCGTAAAACTCGTTGAGTCCTGGAGCGGGCGCGATACAGGCCATTGCTTCGAAGCGCGGTTTGTTGGCCCAGATTTGCAGCGCGAGATCCTAGAGGCATGGTGGCACATGTCTGTTTTCGAATTCAAGACATTCCACCTAGTACCTAAGTTTTTCACTAAGGGCTTTTGGGGCGGCGAAACAGTCAAGGATAAGTTGAGAAAGGTCGTTGTGGCTTTGTCATATCGTGAATCCCAGGCTTGGCACAACGGGCCTTTGTTCCTGCAGGCTAGCATCAAGTCAGCAGTCACTGGTGCGAATGTCGATTCTGAGTTGGACTACCTGTTCAATCTGAGTCACATTTCGGCAATTGCTCTATCGATCAAAAAGAGGGATTTGAGAAAAGTTAGATATAGCGCCGAATACAGACAGGTAGAGTTTCTACGAGCTGCCAGCCATATGTTTTCGGGACTGGCAAGGCTGCAAAAGGATGGATACCACATCTCGGTTATCATTGACGGAGACATCGAGATCAATCTTGGAGATTCGGACATCACAGCAGAGAATTGGCGAGAGCAAATCTGCAATACGGTTGAAGTAAGTCGTGTTCGCTGGGAGTGGTAAACGCTAACCGTTGCGTAGGCCTTCGACGGGCCTGAATATGATGCCAAAGAGGAACACAATCATGGCAGATGCTGGCCACTGCCTCCTAGGAGTAACTCTGCGGTCGTCGGGTAGAACGGCAGCTGAACATCTGCGCGAATATGGGTTGGTAACACGGTCGAGTCTGAGCTAGAGTGGGCCAGTCATCTAAGTGCAGTGCGTGCTACCTCCCGGTTTTAGATCGGGCTGTACACAGTTTGGCCCCAGCATCGCAGACGAGCCATGCGACCGAGTGTTCCACGTCGGCGTACGAAGGCACATGTGTTCCCGGATAGCTGCTTGCGGCTTTGACAGCGACATTTCAGGGTTGGGGATGTTGATGTTCTTTGCTGCTCTTCATGGCAACAACAGTCGTCCTTACGAAGCTGGTGTACAGCAAGATAGAATCTACTTGTGTTGGACCCCTCCACTCCACTCCGCTGGGCTTGGCATTTCTTCCACTTAGTCACCGCCGGCGGGCCGCAGGCAATGATAAGCGAAGGCTCAGTTGATGCGGTCCTCACTCAGCCTCTCTTGGCGATGGGCTTGAAACCAGGCCCCCGCGGGCTAAGGCCAGGGGACTCTCCCCTATCCAAGGGCGGTCGTCAAGGCGGTGACAGAAGGCAAAAGCGTTATCTTTGTTTGGCCTTGCACTAGCCTTGCCTCCTGCGAATGGGACCCAAATTTAAGCTTAAAGGGCAGAATCGCAGCGCGGCATTCCAGTTTCGCGCTAGGGGTTCGAAGGTGGAAAATTCTGCCGCGAGTTTGCGCCCAGGAGCAAATTACGGGGCGTATGAACACCGCCCAGACAGCCAACGACCAGCCCCATTCACGGCAAGGATTCGGGTCCTAGCGTAAGCGGAGGACTTCGAAAGGACCCAGCCCTAAATACTAGAGCTGCTGGCCCCTCGCGCGCTGCAGCCTGCCCCTTCTCACACGTTCGTTACTTCGCGCGTTTTCCACCATGTCTGCGCTCGCTCTCATATCTAATGCTGCGTCCTCGCGCAGGTATCTCCTGGTCGGCTGCTTGGTTGTCTTCTCAATATTTTTGCTCTCTACACATCTCTATCAGATCCGTTACGAGACGTTGATTCTCAAGCCCTGGCACCGTTGTAAGTTTACTATGCTCGCCCTTACTTTGGTCCATCGCGCTACGGAACGCTGACCCGCGCGCAGCCTCGTGTGCCTCGTTCGAAGGCATTGACGACAAGACATGGCCTCGCAAGCTGTGGCAAAGCTGGAAAGACGACTCCGAGGATCCCACCGATCGCACCAAAGGCCTCGGTCACGAATGGCGAACCATTAACCCCGAATTCCGCTACGAACGCATTACCGATGCCAACGAAGACGCATACATCATCGATAACTTCCCGCCGAAAGTGTCTGAATTGTTCACCAGCCTTGGCAATGCTGTGATGAAGGCAGACTACCTGCGCTACCTCATCCTGCTCAAGGAGGGCGGTGTATGGGCTGATATCGACGTAAAGGCGCGCAAGCCTGTGAAGACTTGGATACCGGAGGAATACAAGGACAAGGTCAATATCATCATCGGTGTCGAGCGGGACCACCACAAGGACAGGATCTGGGGCGACCAGCCTTACTCCATCCAACTCGCCCAGTTCGTCATGATGGCAAAGCCAGGGCACCCCATTATCGAAAAACTTGTCCTCCTCACCGAGAAGAACCTCCGCCAGCTTGTGGCCGAGGGCAAGGCTGGTGAAACAGCTTCGTTCCCGGACATCATGGGCACGACAGGCCCGTGGACTTTCACCAAGATCTTCATGGATTACTTCACCGACATCACCGGTGTCTCGCACAACGGCGACGAGATGGATTCCATGGAGAAGCCAATGCTAATCGGAGACGTACTGGTGATGCCCAAGATCTCATTCGGTTCTCTCGGCGACGTTTCCGACGACCACCCAGACGTCCTATCGAAGCACTTGTTCATCGGATCGTGGCTCTGCAAAGGCGGCAAGATGATCGACGGCTCGCCCGTGGACCCCAAGGTCTGCGAGGGCACATAATCGCCTTCGCGTCGACGGCCAATAACTACACTGTATCATTTTTAATTGGCGTGGCGTTCTCGGACATGGCATGGCATGGTATGGGCGTTATAGATTTGGCATTTCGAAGTAATTAGGGATTGTGCGGCGACACCGCCTTGTCGGGTTTGTCGATCGCTGCAATGACGATGCCAGGATGGAAGTTCGGCATTGATAAGGAGGAATGAGGAGACGGCAAGCTGCTAATGTTCTACCAACGCATCTAGTTTGTTTAGCGCTTAAGATACCAATTTAGCCTCGAGGGCATGTTGCAGCGGATTACTCGGCGCCTTGCGATTTCCACAGTCATGGTCTGCTTCGTGTGGTGTTGTTCGGTTTTCCATCGCCCTTCTTCTGGGTCGTGTGCTGCGAGACTTTGTTATCTCACGTTTATATCGTAGCGAGACCTTTACGACCGTCGGGCTTCCTCTTTGGTCTCTGTGCGTCGTACGCACAGCCTCGGACACTTTTCCCGGCGATATCTAACTGACGCGTACACCAGCATCATACACGGGAGAGACGCGCGCACAGGGTCCAACGCGAACCTATCATTGTTCCGTCGCGGAACAGATTTAGGCCGAAGAAATGAAAAGAGAATAAAAAGAAAGCTTCTCAGGGAAAGTGAAAAGAAGTGGACCAGGGATGTGTTTGTGGGGACTTAGCACGTATGTGCTGTTGTGTGGACCGCCAGATATAATCCATGATGAGCTTTTGGGTGTGGGGATTGTTAGATGTGGGGATTGATGCGTGGGGATAGTGGAACTGGTTTCGATTCTGCTCATTATAGCTACGGAAGTATACGCGCAAACCCCTCTCATCTTCCACCACACCCCCAACCCCCTACACTCTCTCACGATGCTCCGCCACCATCTCCCTCTTAATCTCCAGATCCATCTTCTCCCTCTCCTCCTCCGTAGCATCCGTCAAACGCACCACGACCGGCTCACCAAATAATTCTGCCAGCTCCTCCAAACTCTTCCCCTTCGTCTCGGGATACATAAAGTATATCACCACGATAGATACCAGCGTCAAACAGGCGAATATAACGAAGTACTTGTATCCGATTGACGCGATGGCCGTGGCGCCGGGCGTCACGAAGGTGATGCATGCGGTGAAGTAGGTTGTTGTGGCGAGGGCGACGCCGTGGGGTCGGATGTTTGTGGGGAGGATTTCGGCGCTGTAGATGAAGGATGCGGCGTCTATGAAGAGGCCGTAGAAGAAGACGAACCTGTAAGAGTTAGATGTTATAGGAAGGGTGAGTAGAAGGGGATGCCTACATCATGATGGCTACGATGGCGACTTTTTGGCCTGCGATGTTGGGCGTGGTCGTCTCGACGTAGGCGCCTACCATGGCGGCTTCGACAACGACGCAGATCATGCAGCCGGTGAAACCTGTGAGGAGAGCCTGTGCATTGAGCTAGTTAGTTGTTTGTTTACTTCGTGGATATTGATATGCACGTACGAAGCGCCGGCCCGTCTTGTCGATTGTCAGGAGGGAAAACAAGTTCCCCAATGCGCCGATGAGAGTGTAGATGCAATACATCAGGAGCGGCAGATACGTTGTCAACCCCAGGTTCTCGTATATGATCACAGAGTAATAGTTGATAACCAGCCCACCCGTCGCATTAGCGGCGTACTGCACGAAGCACGACAAGAACACTCGCTTGCGGTACGAAGGCGTACGAAAGATGGCCATGTATCCACTTGGATTATTCGCTTCGAACTCGATCTGCCTCTTCATCTGGTGAAACTCCTCGTGAGCAGCAACCTCGTCAACATCGTTTGGATCATTATGCAATCTGCTAAGGATCGTCCAGGCTTCCTCAGTACGTCCCTGTGTGATCAGCCATCGTGGCGACTCGGGAATCCAGAAACAGCCGATAAGAAGTACGAGCGGAGGCACACACGTAAACGCTAGTGGCCCTCTCCATCCAAACGTGAGGTTCTTCGAAAAGAAACATCCGAAGCCGACCCACGCGGACACATTGTACCCAGATACCAGGAAGAATCCGTGGAGTCCAGTCAGCATTCCGCGCTTCGACGGCGTCGACGCCTCAGATAGGTATATCGGGACAAGCGTTGCCAGCGCGCCTAGACCACTTCCCTGAAGTATTCTCACAACGATCAACATGGCGACGTGCACGCTGCCTGCCGTTAGAGCGCCGCCGATAATGGAAATAAGTGCTGCACCGAACAGCGTCCATTTTCGACCGATCTTATCTGCGGTGGGACCGCCGAATAGACCGCCTAGACAGGCCCCGAAAAAGAAAAGGGCGTTCACGGCGCCGATGATGGAGTTCGTATAGTCCGCGCCCGGTCCTGTCTGAGCGAGATTGAAGTACTGAAAGAAGCCGGGCTGGCCGATGCTGGTAGCAAAGGAAGCAAAGCCTGTGTAAGATTGGTTAGATAGTGGGGGAAGTCAGGAAGATGATAGCTACCGAATCCGTAAGTAAAGCTTCCAACTGCAACGATCAATCCTACGGCGACGTTGTACCCACTTGTTCGTGCCATGATGCATGCAAAGGCACTTAGATCATAGAGGGAAAACCACCAGCGAGATACTGGGGTCAAAGGCAACACTTATAGACATGTCACGGCGGCTTGCAAGCTACTTTGCGATCTTGTGGTCAGCCACACGTTCGAACGCGGGGACGATCAATCCGGGGCCACTCAGAAGATGCGGGGAAACCATCAATCCAAATTCTAGTTCGAAATCTTCTGGGGTAAATCAGCTAATGTAGCATCAGATGTCTGTTCGGAGTGGCATATCATGCGGACTGGGGTTTAGATGTGAGCGCTATACGGGAGACGATACCCGAGAGTGCGGAGAAGTCATGTTGGAAACGTTTCCCGGGCGTGGAGGGAGTGACTACAGGATTACTTCAATGGCATTGAGGAAAGCTCGGGGATAGCAACAGATAGGTTTTGTCCATTGTAGAGCCAAGACGAAGGGAGGACGCTGATGCATTCTTGGGTATCCGGGGGAGTGGTAGTGTTGTGTGGGGAATGCGCGCTAAGCTAGTCTAACAGTGTACTGTCATATACCACTTCGTTGACAGACTGGCCTCTACTTTCATCCTCGATAATCAAGCTCAATTCGCCTACTTTAGAATTTATCCTTAGTATCATGCCACGACGCCGAGGCCGCCGTAGAGAGCAGGACGAGTCCAATGAAATACCAATCGAAGACTTGATTGGCTTCATGCCGAGAGGGAGCCTTGACGACATGATAGGATTCAACAAAACTCCCCGGGTTCTCGCACCAATCCCTTCAGCAGCTTCTGAACACAGAAGTGGCCAGACACATATCCCCGACGTCATCAACTTTGAGCGGCCTACAGATCCGAACTGGAGGCCTCTTTCACCTCCAGGCCCCCGGGATAGCCTGGAGACCATCGCCAACAAGATGGAAGCAATCGCCAACGTTATTATGAGGGGTGAAAGTGTCATGATTGCGACTGAGGGCAAACTGCTCATGGGTTGGGATGTTGCTGTTGCGATGAAAAATGAAAATCCCGGAGGGATATTGACTCCCCAGGAACTAGGGGAATTGCGGACGTTAAGGAAAGCGCGCAATATAGCAACTGCTAGAGAAAACGAGATTAGAGCAGAGCTTAATCGAATGAAGAGAGAAGCCAATGAGTGTTGCCAGATACTAGAACGCCGGAAGAGGGACGTGGAGGCAAGCATGCGAGCGAGACGAGCAGCAGCTCAAGGGAAGAAGCGAAAATGGGAGGAAGAATTTTGAAAGCTATGTTATAGTTCCTTTTTGAGGCTCTTTTGTCAAGGGTTGATGTCCACCGTGCTGCATGGGCAAACTTCTGTGGTATGATTTCGGGGATTGAGTTCCTACACACAATCTAGTCCACAATGAACTGGGCGTAGTATCCTTAAAACAAGCTCAGCCTCCTCGTGTTTAATGCTGGCGTCCCTAAAACGATAATCCGTAGATGTGTGGCCCCCACACCAAGCTCAGCCCATGCCCCTTAGGCCTCCACTGACAGCACGCACAGCCAACCAAGACCTTCAATGTGTGCCGTGCGTATGCAAGCTAAAAATAAGGAAACTGACTACGGAGTAGTGAGTGATTCCACTGGCTGTCGCGCTCGTGGAGTAAGCAAGCGGATATGAGGTTGGGTGCCGCTCTTTATAAGATCCTTGTGCCCCAAACCTTCGTCCTAAGCCTCGTCAATCTTTCTCAAGAAATTCGGGCTGAACACGGGTGGGACTGTATAGGATGGCTTCCATGTCAACATCGACATGTTGCACAATCGACCCCAACACTATATCGGCATCTGACAAGGCATCATGGTGCAAGGCGAACACATCGACATGCAGTACGCTTTGCGACTCGAAAACCTCTGACAACTCCTGCGATGATGTACGTGTGGTTTCGATTCCGATGGCGTGCGGGGTATATGCTGATTTTCCCGATCCCTATAGAGTACGTTGGACTGGAGCTGTAAATGCGACTCTGGTTTTGAGCCAGACATATCCCAGTATGCAAACACGGTCCCTTCATTGATGTGCAAAAAGTGGCAGAGTGATTGCACAGCGGATGCTGCGGGAGATGCTTCAGCACAAAAGCAATGTCTCGCCACGGCGTGTGGGAGCAAAGAGGCAGAAGAAGCTTCGCCAGCAGAATCGAGTTCCTCTTCCAAAAGTTCCACGTCAGCGGCATTATCGCCAACATCTTCTTCGACAAACCTCTCTGCTCCTCAACTGGCGACGGCACCCGGTGCACTTCAAAGCAAAACAACGTCCACAACATCATCTCTTGGAACAACAACTACCGGCTCATCACCTGCACCTTCGAACACCGCTGACGATTCGACTCAAAATAACAACACCACAAGCACAGATTTGTCGCCTCCTAGCAATGGAGGGTTGGCTACTGGTGCAAAAGCTGGCATAGCAGTCGGTGTCGTTCTCGGTGTGCTGATAATCGCACTTGTGCTCTTCTTGCTACGGAAGAGAGTGAATAAGAGCAAAGCACTTGCGATAGGAGAACCGCGCGAACCGTACAAACCCAGTGACGAGAAACAAGTGGCGATTCCTATCGCTTCAGAAATCTCGCAGAAGCCAGAGTTGCACAGCGAGCCAGGCATTAGAGGTTTCAATATGCAGCAAGTAGTAGAGTACAATTCGAATCCTGCATATCAATACCCGAATACAGATCCTTGGCAACAATTCCAACAGAATCAAAGCCCACCCTCGGAATTGCATAGCTCGAATATGTTGCCTACCGAACTGCATGGCGCTACAAATGCCAACCCAGCAGAGCTACACTCGTCATCTCGCAGTCAAGAGGTCGAAGCAAACACAATATTACCTCCTTCTCCGCAGGTAGAAACAATGACTCAGGACTTGCCTCTAGCACCGCCAGGTATTCCACCTCAGCCACAGTCCCCTATGCAAACAACAAGATCGGTACAACCGCTTTCCGCAGAAGAGATCGAGGCACTGGAAGAAGAGGAACGAAGACTAGATGAGGAAATGGCGGAAGCACAAAGGATGAAGGAATTGAGGGAACAGAAATTCGCAATACAGCAGAAACTAAGAGACGCAAAACGAAGATGACGGGATTATCATGCGAAATTAGAAGAGATATATACGCACGGAATATTCTTGGATACGCTTCAACTTGCATTACTGTGTACTATCGCTGTACCGAAACACTCCATGGCAACGATCTCGCGAAATACAACGTTGGGGCAGCCCAAGACAGCTTTGTCTAGGTTTTGCTTGGTTCGTGAAGGCTTACTCGACGTGGTCAGTGCACCAACTACTGTGCTACTACAGTCATGTTGATGGTGATCTACAGTCGTACGAGTTTTGATGGACCCAGAGCCCCAGGGACGCGTACGAAATCTGTTACCGTCGATCACCAGTGTGGGGCTAGTGCCCCTGTGTGCTACGATCACAGGAAACAAAAGTTAACAATGAATTCTTGTTAAGTCAACAGAAAACATCCATAAAATGACCTCATACGCCAGACATAAAAGTTGGAGAGGCTGGAGCTGTCAGGCTTTATTCATCCGGATCAGCAATTCTTCATTGTTGTATACTAACGTTGCGAACCTTATCCAACGCGAACGATCAATCTCTCTGTTAGCTAATTCATCTACCTAAGAAGGTAATGGAGAAACCATCTATTTGTGTAGGAGGTTTCTACTTCATCCCTTAAGTCCTGGATCCATATGCGCAAACCGTTATGCGCAAACTGTTATGCGCACATAGTCCTGTACAGAATGGGAATTGTTTCGGAAAAATTGTCCAGCGGGTCGTAAATACAGAGCTTAACTATTAATGATTCGACAATCGACCCGTAGCAACGACAGGCCATATGCGTGGTTCGCGTCGGTCCGCGAGGTAACATTACGCTTGATACTTCTTAGTCGTCCGCACGAAAGGTCAGTCTAGAAGCAGTAATATGGGACTTTCATCTAACTCTGAAACTCGATCGATCTAAAGAAAAGGCCCGTCTTCGTACACATGTACATCTGGGAGTGGTCGTCGTCAACAGCACTGCCACTGCTGGCGCAGGTCCCTCCCCGCCTCGCTTACTCAGGGTTAGCGGATGCGCCAACGCCCACGATCATTGGCTAGAACTCCGAGGCTGTCGTCATGCATTCTTCGCAGCGCACCATGACGGCGAAACTGAAGACGCGTCAAACCATGTTTCCGTCGAGGCACCGTGGCGCCTCTTGGACTTCAGGCTGTGATATGACCTTGCAATGCCTGCATTTGATCATCGGCTGACAACAGTTTCATCCTCATTATTTACATCCCAAAAGCGCCTTCCCCTTCACTCAATATTCACGTGCCAGCTACATTAACATCGCCGCATCGCTCTCATTTTCCCTTATTGACTCCTAAACTCGCTTATCTCTCCATTTCATCGGCAGCACCACGATAACGTTACGATGGGACGCTCAGAAGGCGGCGTGGTAGACCCAGCCGCTCGCGACAAGTACCGCCTTCAAGTCACAGCAGGACCATCTTATGATACATCGACACATAAGGAGGTCGCAGTGAATAGCGGGGAAGCCCATCTAATCGAAAATGATCTTATGAGTTGCTGGCTTAAGATACGAATAAAGGACTATAATGGCCTACCTCACGACTCGCCCACGACGTCCGACTACTTTCAACATCCCCTGCATACGTCGGATCGCTATTCCATAGGCTTTTCCTTCGTTCCAAAGCGAGACATCAAAGGCAGCGACCTAGTCACAGGTTTCGACTTTGACCACAGCATCAAAGACCGATTGCCTCCTGGGTTTCGGTATGCGATGAAGATCGTTACAACGATACTAGATCCCGGCATTTACTCCGACCCATACTCCGACAAACCATATCTCTATGGTCCTGGATTAAGTTCATTCTTTGCGTTTAGAATTGGCGAGCACACGTCAGAAGTGTCCGCAGAAAAGCAACTAGCCACCCTCGAAGCTGATGCAAAAGGAGTTATTGAAGAGGGCGCCGATGGCAGCGGCCAGCGAATCCGTGCAGACCGTCACATTCCTGCGAAAACATCCAAGCGACGGAAAAACTTCCTAGACGAAAAAAAGCTGGAGCAATTCACATTCGAAGCCGGCCGCATGTACCAGGCCGACTTTTTCAACCCGTATCTTGACTTCGCAAACTTTGCGCTGAGAATTCCTGGGTTCTCGATATCGATTGTCAAATATATCGATGACAAGACGCACCAGCTCAGATACGTGTTAAAAGACCGAAGTACAGGGCAAGTGCTCTTCGTGGTCATCTTCACACTACTGTTCGGCCAAAAGCTTGAGGACACCCTAGAAGGAGCCGAGAAGGAGCTTGGAACGACAGCAGAAATCCCTGCCAGGCCCAAACAAGACGAATCGCAGGGTCGTGAAAGATCCAGTACATCTTCTTCTTGCGAGACAACGCCATCGTCAAGATCGCGATCATCGTCAGCGGCGACCTCCGAAACTGAAGACGAGCGCGAGACAAGGCGTGACCGACCTACAGCTGCTGCTACACTAGCCAGCTCCATATACTCCGGTTTCGCTGCTTTGGGTTTCGGCAGAGCTGCAAGCACTTCTACTGACGCAGGCTCACCAGAACGAAGCAGAAATGCTCTGGAAAAGCCAAAGACCCTAGAAGAACAGGTTGACGACATGGATAGCAGCAAAGTCGAGGAGCTACTGAAGGAGAAGCATTCAAGCGTATAATTGATACCCGAGCCTGCTATTACGTTATTGTGCTACGGTACCATTGGAAGGTCAGTATCGAACTGTTCGGATACAGAGGTTGCCGGGTAGCGTGGCGTTAGTTTCGCTAGATGCGAATGCCCATTGGACTTGAATCATGTGCGCCATGTTCTACTACATGTCATCCGAAGATCTAAATAATGTCCGTTATCCTGTCATATGCTTTAAAGTGTCTTTGATGGATGTTGTGACAGTGACAAAGGGTGCAAGGCCCAATCGTTGGTGACCAATCATGCCTAACGTGCACGAGCCATCTCGAGCACATTGAAACCCTGCTTGACACGCCCTTTGCCTCTACGAAAGCCGTACGGCAACAATAGGCGCTCGGGTCGTCAGTGCTCCTCTCAGCAGGCAGTCCGACTCGAAGGCGATGGATCCTGGATCTATCCACGTCTCGGCGCATCGCTGTCCCGCCGCCAGCGCTGGCGCCTTCGAACACGCTCCACAGCGACAGGTCGCACTTCGGAACACTACATTCCACGCCATAGAAGCGCACGTCCACGGAGTCTTCAATATCTGCTCTCGGAAGCAGATAGCGTCGGGCTAGCGCCTTCCGCTCAGGGAACGTGTCGTCTCTTTGGGCAGATGGGCGTTGAATCTGAGGGACCGTGCGCCGGCTGGCAGTGTTTCCGATGAATCTTGGTGTACGAGTTGGTCCCTCTTATATGGGCGGTTGGCGCGTCCTTTGGCGTATCTGTCTCTACCTCTTTTACCTTTGTGCATTCAAAAGAGCCATCGATTGTCCAACATGTGGAGCACGTATCTCGACGTTGCGCTCCTTTCGCATCCTGTTCTGGCGTTCCTCACCATCCAGCATCCGAAGATGCACTCGAAGCCGTCGAACTTGCAGTACTTCCTGGTCTCTTTCGTATCGCTACTTTTCTTGCGGTACGCAGCTTCGACATACTTTGGTTCGCCTGAACAGACATCGATGGGCATATGCACGAGCGTAGACCAACCCAATCCGATAGCGTCAATATATCCGAATAACGCTACTGGTACTCTTAATGGGACCGTAACAGTCATACCGATATCATTAAAGCTTGCTCGACAACTCATTCCCCCTCAGTATGGCATCTTGGAGCATGCTTATCGAGCGCTGCTCCCCAGTTTTCCTCAAGGAATGTACCCGGCCATTGTACAGGCACTGCATGATCATGAAGTTCAAGCATTTGGTTACAAGATCGATGATTTCACTGTAAGATTACATTCATTACAATCCCATAACAACAGGAAGCTTATAGACTCAGCGCACTGGTATCGAGTTTCCCTTCGTCGACCTACTCAACGACAACCACACGTCTTTTAAATGGGCACCATCCCTAATTATGACTGCCGGTCACGAAATTGCGCTCAAAGGCGCTGGTGACTACGGAGTCAAAACCTTTCCAGCTTCATTCGAACCGAGTTGCGATGCCTACCGCGCGGTCCCAAAGGCGAAGAAGCCCGGAACCACCTACTTCAGTGCCCGAAGCCTCGACAGTGCAGCATCTCTCACTACGTTGTTCTCATCGACTGAAGAAGAGGTCTTCCCATTATCATTCTTCAAAAACTTTACAAACCAACCGACCTTTGCTGACGGGAAGACGTGCGATAATATGATTCGACTGTTCAACACGTCCTTAACAACCGCGCCTAATAATATCGAGCGTGTCAAAGGAACCGTGCGCGCGAACATTCCTCCTTTCACGAAAGAGCATGAATGGACGAATGTTTATGGCTTGCGCATGGGCACGGCCTTCATTGAGAACAACTATCTGAATTGCGAGGATTTCCGCGGTTACTCTGGGATCGAGTGAATATCCACCGATACATGCACCTGTTGGGTACAGCGACTTGGCAGAGACCGTCATCGAGTATGAGACTGTATCTAGTATGTGATACGTCACGTGCTCGCGTTTGCCTCTCGTCGACATATCACTTTGGATTTCAGTTTCGCACGACAACAGCATGGGTGGCCAGTGGTTTTCTCAACGCATCATGCGTTTCGAAGACACATGACTACGGAAACCGGCTGAACAAATAAGCAAATCGGTCAGATTGAACGGCTTACCAAGTACGTTAGCGTCTCGTGTGCTGCTGCTCTATTGAGCTTCTGGATGCTCTTAGATCTTACAGCGTAAGCCACAAGGGCAAACTGCAGTCCGCAGTCTAGCCGTGGCTGGATCTTAGGCGATTTAGCATACCGTCGCCTACGGGATCGTCAAGCGACGCATCCTCTCATAAGCAATGCATTCTGTTGGCTTTGTAGACTTCCTCTTCGTCTTCCGATGTCTTTACCACCCCATGATGTCCATCTCGTCGGCAGCATAAATCTCCCGAGCACATCCGATGTCTTGAACCAGGTTCCATCACTCCTCCCAAACCGACTGCTTCGCATTCCAGATGGAGAAACCGGCACCCGGCACTACTTCGCAAGGTGGCAGTTCGCCAACTTTGCAGCAGCGCTAGAAACTCACTTACGGAGCTCAGCAGGGCTTACCAAAAGTGACCCTGCAATTACTCCTACGAAGCCTACAAACGATGATGTAGCAGCCGCGGTAGCGAAACTACAGAACCTAGAAACGCGGTACGACACTTTCGCCTTGGACTCATATGCCCTTTTCAAGGAGAAACAAAATCAGAGCCAGATAGAGAAGCATGTCAGGTTCCAAGTCTGCCTTCCAGGCGTTGTGAACGTCATCGCGGGCTTGCGATCAGAATATCAACTCGCCGTCGAGCCGCTATACGAAGAAGCTCTTACACGGGCTCTGCATCGCATTCAGGACGGCATACCGCATTCTGCATTAGCCATCCAGATCGACCTTGCCGTCGAGATCGCTTTCATCGAGAGGGCGGGACCGTTGACTCCGTATTTCGAGCCCATTTTTCCAGGGGTGATTGAGCGTGTGACGAGGTTTGCGAATCGCGTCGCGTGCGATGTCGAGCTCGGATTCCACCTTTGCTACGGGGACTCGGACCACAAGCATTTTGTCGAACCGAGGGATCTGAGCTTGCTCGTCGAAGTTGCGAACGCGCTGCATAGGGGGGTGAAGAGGCCGATCCAGTGGGTTCACATGCCGGTGCCGAAGGAGAGAACAGACGTGGAATACTTCGAGCCGCTGAGAGGCCTGTCGTGGGAGGTTCCTGAGTTATACTTGGGCGTTGTGCATGCTCATGATGAACAAGGCACGACAGCGCGCATCGCTACCGCACAGAAAGTCGTCCCCAAATTTGGCATCGCGACGGAGTGCGGCATAGGCCGTACGCCTACCGAAGACTTCGCATCAATCATGGAGATACTCAAGAACGCAAGCGCACCCGTATATTTAGCGCGTACATAGTCCTACAATCCTACAAATGCAACAACGAACGCAGTAACGAATGCAAGTTTTCGCCCATCCATACAAATGCCTATGCAAATGCAAATAATAACCATGACCACCTCTGCTTCCCACCCCTCTGCGCCCTAATAATTCTCCCTCCCCGCAATACTCACCTCATTACTCCCCAAATCAAAAACAACAAGCACATTCTTCAAAAATGTATCCCCCAACACGCCGTCTCCATCCTCCCGCCTCTGCACCGCCAACGTACATCGCCCCCTCCCCTCCTGATTCACCATATCATTCGGATTGACAAAGAACGTCGTCCCGCCGATGATAACGCCAAACCGCGGCACCTGCGCTGTGCACGACACGACGTACGAGTTCGACGCAGTAGAGAACCTCGCAGGCGGGACGAACAGGCTCGCGATGTAATCGGCTGTGTCGTCAGGGAGGTAGAGCAGCGTGGAGCCCGAGTCGACGATCATGTCTAGGGGACTTAACGGTGGGGGTGGGAGGGTGGTGGAGTTTTGAAAGGGGACGTGGGTGCTGCCGCGCGGAGAGGGAGGCATGACGGAGAAGCCGTCTACGGGGATGGAGTAGAAGGCGTAGGTGTTTGAGAGGATGGGGCTGATGGGGACGCTGATGAAGGGGGAGGCGTGCGGGATGTCGGGGATGCCGCCGATGGCGAGGAGGCCACCTGCTGTGGGAAGGGAGGGCGTCGGTCTGCTGAGGGCGAGGCTGAAGACCGGGGGGATGTCGTGCGTTTCGAAGCTGGGTTGTGTTGTTAGCTGGTGCTCTTGGTCTCATCCTTACATCCAAACTACACTCCAACGATCGATGGTGAAACATGTTTGTGCACACACTTACAGCGTTGTAACCACCGTCGTGTAATTCAAATCCCGATAGTTGCTCGCAAGCGTTGGATACGCCAACCCCATCAGCCCACTACTCCGCCCATCCCCCATCCACCACCCCTTCTTCACAACTCCAATCGTCTGCTCAACCGTAAGCCCCCCCTTCCCCTCCTCACTTATATCTCCAACACCCAAATCCTCGACTCCCATCTCGCCCGTCAAGTACTCTCCATCACTGTACTTAACACCGAACATCGCTCCCGGAATACCCTGGAACGTGGGGCTGTCAATGACATCGTAGAGTTGTCCAAACCCGCAGCTCTTCTGTGGCAGCCGCATGCGAGACGTACGGCTTGTACACTGGAAGTTGGAGGCTGCGATCCATGTATCGCTCGATCCAGTGTCGATGATCAGGGTATAAGGGAGGCCCGCGAGTGTGACGTTGGTCATGTAGACGCGGCCGCCTAGGGTGTCGACGGTCTGCTCGACAGGTTCGTCTGGGATCGTGGGTGGGGGCGACACGTCTACAGCGGCAGAGGGCTCGACGAAGTAATTATCGGGGGTTCCGAAAATTTGACGGCGAGCATTGCGGCGGGTGTTTCCACGGCGTTTGTGGAGATGCTTCGATGAGGGTGTGACTGGGTGTGGGTATGGCGCCGCGACGAGTGGTAAGACATGCTCCGTTACTAGTTCTGTTAGACGTGTTGTTTGTAAAGAGGAGTTCGCCTACCTGCGATACTGGATGGTGACCTTTGTATCAACGGGGATGCAAAAGGAGAGATGCTCAGAATGTATCCGAGATAGATTCCAAGATGCATCGTAAGAACACAGAGGTCAGAAAAAGAAATTTACGAGGGAAAAGTGATCAACGATGGAATGTGGAAATGCCAGAATACGATGAATTGCAACTATTTATACCCCTTGCTTGGACTCTGGTATTGTCAGTGCTGAAAAGCAAATGCGGATCCACCAAGAACCGGGCCATCATTGTGACTTAAGCCAAGTATATTGGATGAGACTGGCAGTGAGATTCTACTCGGCGTGACAAGGTGTTTCTGCTTCGTGTTCCCCGGGAACTACAGTGACGTGCACCGCCACGCTACATTCCAGTGATAAGGTTGTACAAAAATTTACGAACGAGCTTGAGAGGGCTATCGTTGTGTTACGAGGCCTACCACAGATGCAGGTAATCGCAATAGGGATATTCGGCAAGACGGGATATGAGATGTTTGACTAATCGAGGTCATCCGCTCACCCAAGCTCACCTTGATAGGATGCAAAGGCACTGATCGTCTTATTGCGGCTAACACGGACGGCATCACGAGGTTAGTTTCAAGCTCAATTACATACCTGAGCAATTACAGCAGCAGATGTCATGATACAACGGCCGCGTAAGGCATTCTTGGCGCACATCCCTTGAAGCTACGTTAGAAGTACTCAATCGTATTGAGGTGAAGGCGTACATGGCTTAATTGAACTAGAGCAAGCATGGTGCCCGGGTCCAGCGACTGGCAAGACCCAATACCTTGGGTGGTGCTGCCTCATAACGAGAAAGGGATATCGCGCCTAAGCTGCTCTCAAAGTGCTGAAGTAAGCCAATCCCCGAGAAATTATCGTAACACACCTTGAACGCCGGACCCAATGAATCACCAACCGCCTCCTCTTCTGCCACGACCTCCGCGGCGTCCGCCTCGGCCACCGCCGCCGCCGCCGCCTCCACCGTAGCCACCTCCCCAACCGCCTCCTCCACCATATCCGTTTCGATCGTCTCCGGATGGAGCATAAGAGTCCCGCGCAGGAGGAGCCCGGCCCTTGACTACCTTTTGGAGGGCATCGTATGACTTGCGCATCTGGGCGTATCCAAGGTGCATCTTGCCGTAGAAGTGATCTGCCAATCGTCGATCGTTGTCTAGACGGCTAAGGTACGCACCGCACACGTCACACACTTGTAGCTTCTGGTGACCAGATGGACCGCCCGTTTCCGTCAAATTCCGTAGCATCTTCTCCGTCTCTTCCTTCTCGGTCTTCTTGACCCGGATCTTGTAGAACTCTTGAACGGCCATGTTGACCATGCCCTCTTCGCCCATGATCTGCACCTCGAGCATGCCGGCCTCGATCGACTTGTTGAGCTCTTTGATAGTGTTGAGCTGGCCTCGTTAGCAGCGGTCTCGTTGAGCGACGGTGTTTACTCACATATTGGTTTGATAGACGGATCTCGTCTACCGTCTTCTCCAAGCGGGTCTGTGCCTCCTTGATGCGGGAGTCACACTGCCTGACATATTTCTGCATGTCGAGGTAGTACTCCCAGTCGAAGTTCCATGTGCGTTTCTGCTGTTCCGAGGCCTCCTGGTACTCGGTCTTCAGGGCTTCATTATGGACTTTGGGACAGGGACCGAAGTCTTGTTTGGTGTTGGTGAACAGATCATGTGGACAGTTGCCGACAAGGTAGGACTTGCAGACCTTTGGGTCAGTGATGTTGAGCTGGGGCGCCTGGTGGTCGAAGCCGGTCATGGCTCCCGCACCCATGAGCTGCTCTGCCACGTGTTAGCGCTCGTCGCAATCGCAGTGCCGATTATACTTGCCTAGCAGCCTTCGCTGCTCCGCTGCCATGCTGAAGGTATGTTCGCGCGCAGAATCACAAGTCTTGTCCTGGCGGGCGTCGCGGGTGTAATGAGCTTGCAGCGGCAAAGAAATCGCGACGCGATGGAGACGCCAAGGCTCAGGTAGCCGGCCAATCACGTGTGCGTCAACCTCACCACCGCCCGCAGCGCCTCGACGACCAGCTTGCAGTGCCTCTCTGCCTGTTGCGATGCTGCAATGCTGTCGTTTCTCTCCTTTCTGCTTTTCAATGCCCTGATTTCGTGCGCATACGCCGGCTCCGACTACCACGAGCGCCTGCTCCTCCGCCCGCTCCCTCAGTCGACGCTCCTTGCCTCGTTCAACTTTCGCAGCAACGAGTCCTCGGTCGCATACGAGCAGCAGAACTTTCGTCTTCTCCCGCGCTCTCTGGGCCAGATCTTACAGCATGCCCACACAAAGGAGCTACATCTGAGATTCAGCGTGGGACGGTGGGATGCCGAGAACTGGGGACAGCGGCCGTGGTACGGCGCAAGAGAGGGCAGCAACGGGGTGGAGCTGTGGGCGTGGATCGAGGCCAACACCGAAGACGAGTATGTCATGCTCCCATATTTTGCACCATCTCAATAGAAGGCACGCTGACTCTCTTCAAGAGCCTTCTCACGATGGCTGACTTTGGTCAACAACCTGTCTGGCCTATTCTGCGCTTCTCTAAATTTCATCGATGCCACCAAGACGATACGGCCCGTCATATCCTTCGATCCTGAAGGCGACCATGCAAGCACCTCGAATCTGCATCTCCTGCACGGCACACTGCCCCACGAAGTTGTCTGTACCGAGAATCTGACACCCTTCCTCAAGCTGCTCCCGTGCAAGGGCAAGGCTGGCATTTCCAGTTTGTTGGATGGACACAAGCTCTTCGACGCCGCTTTCCAAACTATGGCTATTGATGTGCGCCCGGTGTGTGAGACGTTGGGCGAGAATTGCGTGGTAGAGATGGAGCAGACGGTGGACATGGTGCTAGACATTGCTCGCTCAAAGCGCCCTCGCGACAACCCCATTCCGCGCCCACTTCCCATCGAGGAAATTGAGTGCGACACCTCCAAGAGCTACAACGCACCTGACACTTGCTTTCCTCTTGACAAGAAAACAGAGCCGGCCTGGAACCTCACCGAGGTGTTTGGGAAGCCACTAAAGGGTGCCTGTCCCTTGACAGCAGCAGATGGCCCGGAATCGGAGACCTTCTGCATCAACACGCCACCGGAGCGTACAATTCAAGTGAATACGACGGGCCAGTACACAGAGTCACTATCAGCATCAGACACGCTTCGCTGCTACAAGCTCCCCACTGGCTCTGAATTCGACCTCATTCTCCCAGAGCAGCGCATGACCACCGGGCTCATACGCGGAGAACCTCATTTATACGCCGCTCGTTCTATCAACGGCCACGGCCAAGAACGTGGCAGTGTCCAAGCAGTCATCAGAAACCCTTCCACCACCGACGCCATTGAATTTGCATACTTAGAGTCCCTTCCATGGTTCATGAAGCCTTATCTACACACGCTCCGTGTACACGTCTCCACTTCATCCGAGGATCCACTCAGGGAGACGTACTATCGCCCAGCCGTAGATCGCGTCCGAGGTACCCATCTCGAACTCCGCCTCGTCATTCCGCCCGCCTCAACCCTCACCCTTACTTACGACTTCGAGAAGGCTATCCTGCGCTACACGGAGTATCCGCCCGATGCTAACCGTGGATTCGACGCGCCGCCTGCTGTGATCCGTATCTTGGGGCCTTTTCATTCGGCTGACAGGAAGGGTCTGTATCTGAGAACGACGCCGCTACTTCTTCCGCTTCCTACTCCGGACTTCAGCATGCCGTACAACGTCATTATCTTGACGAGTACGGTCATGGCGCTGGGCTTCGGCAATATATTCAACCTTCTGGTAAGGCGGTTTGTGGGTGCGGATGAGGTTCCTGCCCTGGGCGGGCTAAAAGGCGTCATTCAGGGAAAGATACAGAGAGTTAAAGCTCGGTTTGGGAAGGCTTAGTAGATGAGTAATGAACACGTATATATTTCACAATGTCACCTCGTCAGACATGAAATCCTGGCGTGTCTCGTGCTGCGAGGCTCTTGTCGAAGGATCAACAATAAACATCATTGTACTTTCAGCGTTGGCACTGAGATCCTATCCCGACACAAGTGCAGTCCATTTGTATTTCACAGCACTTGATTACCGAAAGAACGCTTATGGACAGGGAAACGCACCATGGCAAAGTCCCAGAATTCCGAGGATATGCGTATGATAATCACACGGGTACTAAATGCGCTGTGACACGTCCAAATCCAAGTATGAAATCGGGGTATCATTACAAAAAGGGTATCAAACATCCACACTGACTTTATAATACCAGAACCATCGTGAAACTCCAAGCCCCGCGTATAAACCAGCACGCCGAAACGTTGGTTGGTATCTTTTTCGGAGGCGATGCGCTTGCGATGTTCGAAGATGTATAGACCGAAGAGCACGAGCATGAAGACATAGAGAATCCATTGCTCCTTCATGGCATCGGGCATCGCGCCACTCACCCACCAGATGCTGAAGTAAATGACAGCTAAGATGAGCATCCCATACCGTTTTGCGAAGTTCTCATCATTAGTGTCATCAGAAACGAAGCTTATATAGTCGGGACCCGCAAGTGTCGACCGAGAAGGGATCGCGGACGTCACGATGATCACGGATGCGTCCTCTTGGGGTGCGATGCCGTTCTTTCCAAAAACGGTATCATTGATGGCATCGAGGGCATCTTCGAAGATCGATGCAGAGGGTGCGGGAGCAGTGATTGTCTTCGTAGGCACGATGGCGGGCTCGGGAGTAGTGTGCGTCACCTCCGTCAGCTCACGTCGCTGGAAAGGCATGCCAAACAGCTTGTAGCTCAGGATCTGGAGGATGAAGCCGCCAGTGTTAGAAGCATCGGAAGATGCGCTGATAAAGGTTTGGTTGTCCATGATTTTCTGCGAATCAGTAGGTTGAGTCGCGGTTGGGTGGACAGGTGGTGGGCAAGAGTCAGAAGTTGGCGGATTTATATAGTAACCGAGTGAGGGTCTGCTATGGTTTAGATTCACGTGACCCGTGCATTCAAGGCAGTATTGGGGTGAAGGTGAGTTGAAAGGTGGGGCGGGGCGGGACGGGCGGACATTCACTCTTCCTAACTTGGCATAATGACTCTTTAGGAAAGCATCGTAACTCTCCGTAGATAATTAGTGAATCATATGTTCCAAAAGGTAAGCAGAATTATAACTCTTCCTGACTTTTTGATATGATAAAAGAAACTTTGCACTGCGCAATAGCGCACTTGGACGAGTTTGTCTAACAAGGTAGTTCACCGTCTCCAACCCTACACGCAAATTGATTAAACAGCCTGTTAACCTCGCGACGCCAAACACCTTGAAAACACCATTATAATTTCAAGACACATGATTAAGTAGAACAGCAGCACTCTATCGCTCCAGCATCATATCCGCATAAGTTTAAAACACTACAACTACTGTAACGCTTGACATGTTTGCCTGATCTGCCGAACATACTTTTTATCTCGGTAAGTTCTATTCTTCCATACAAGGTCACTAAAAAGGAGGTAGTGTTAGCAACAAGTTGCGTTCGTTTCTATCGGTTCTACATGTATGAACCCCGTCTAGAAATATGTGCATTAATAGTTAACGGTTCTCCGAGGTTATAGATGGACGTACTCCAGTTTACATGCGTATGATTAGCAACATGTCGTTATCACATTACACGTTATACCGCGATATATCGAGCGCTATAGGTAGACATTACATCTCGACCATTGTCTATTCATGCTAAGTATTCTCGCACATCGCTGCGTGCACTATTATGCGAATATTTACATATCACTCCCCAACTCAGTGACACAACTTCCACATCTACACCACCCTCCATCCACCCTACTCATCAAACCCCAACGCCCCGGCATCACCCAAGAACTCTAGATTGCCCTCCCCCCTCATCAAAGCCTCGACATCAATCCCCCCACTAGTCAAATACCTCTCGCTAACACCCACATTAACCCTCTGGCTCAGTAACCCCTTCAGTTCCGCTCTCAAAGCCCCCATCTCACCCTTCGTCAACTGCCGCGCCTCCTTTTCCTTCTTCTTGCGTCCGCTGCCGCGCCCCTTGCGCCCCTTAGCTTCCGTCTCGAACGTCTCGCTGTCGTAGTCAACACCCAGCTCCTCCGCAGCCTCGCGCATCCAGTCGTCCTCGCTGTGTTTCTTTTCTTTCGCGATGGTTGCGTCGGCGAGCTGTTTGGAGAGCGTGGCGCGCGGCTTGAGGCGCGAAACGATGCGGCGGTCAATGTCGAGTGTGCGGATAAAGAAGGCGGGCTTCTTCTTGCCTGGAGCGGTGGGTGCTTGGTCGGCGCGGGAGTGTACTTTTGCGACGAGGCGTCGGACGCCGGCGACTTCTTCGGGCCCGCAAATGAGGATGCTGGATCCGGAGGCTTCGGCGCGGGCGGTTCGTCCGGAGCGGTGCACGTACGTGTCAGCTGCGCGGGGGAGGTGATAGTGCACGATTAGTTCAACGCCCGGAATGTCTAGACCTCGGGCTGCGACATCTGTGGCGACGAGGATCGAGCCAGGGCGCTGCGTAAACCGCTCCACGGAACGGAGACGAGCCTTTTGCGCCATGCCAGAGTGAAGGGGAAGCGCAGGGAGGTCGAGGTTCTGCAGGAAGGGCGTGACGCGGCGGACGGCAGAAACAGAATTTGTGAAAATGAGGGCGCGCTTCTTAGGGTGGTAGAGGAGTAGGGCGTAGAGGTAGAGGTCCTTTTCCGTACCCGCGCATTCGATGAGACCTTCTTTGAGGCCGGTTGCCATCTGTGACGTGGGGTTTGCGTCGATGAACTTTGGCTTCTCTTCTCTGAAGTTAAGCTTTTTCAGCAGATATTCCATGGATTCCTGCTTGTTCATAAGGTCGCCGCCGGCTTTACTGGTTTTGCCTGCTAGCTTCTGCTGCAAACCCTTGTGGAACGTAGCGGAGAAAACGAGTGTTTGTCGCTGCACGTCCGTAGAAGGAGCGGGTTCAGCGCCCTCGTCAGCCTCATCGTCGCGGTCGAGGATCTTGAGAATCTCGCCAAGCTCCTTGTAGTGCCCTTGACTCAGAAGACGGTCAGCCTCGTCTACGACCAGGAAACGGATCTTCTTAAACGAGGCCAGGAGACCTTGACCGCTGCTGATGACCTCCCACAGACGCCCTGGGGTTCCAACAACAATATCTGCTTTCTCCAACTGCCGTCGTTGTTTCTGTACGGCCAATCCACCCGTGACAGTCGCTATATACGGCGCTTTGAAGTCGCCGTCAGAGCATAGAGCAGTCAGATGGGCAGAAAGCTGATGCGCAAGCTCACGTGTAGGCGAGATGATCAAGGCGACAGGAGCATGCTTTTTCGAGTCGGTCGGTGACTTAAGGTAGGATTCAAGGATGGGTATGCCAAAGGCGAGCGTTTTTCCGGACCCGGTAGAAGCTTTTCCAATCACATCGCGCCCGGCCAGGATCTCTGGAATCGCGAAGGATTGGATATTTGTCGGTTGGGAAAACTTCAGCTTGGACAATGAGGCAAGTGTTTCCTTGGACAATCCGAGGTCTCCCCAAGCTGACACGTCGACATCGCTCTCGTCATCATCTGAAGACCTGTCGGCTAGAATATCAAAGGCTCCATTGCCTATTGACTCCTGGTCGTTGCCTCCATTCTGTGCCTTCTCCTTCTTGCTCTTAGCCTCTTTCGAAGAAGCATTGTCTTTGGCTTCAGTTTTTCCCGCCTTCCCCTTCTTCCCTTTCGGCTCAGTCTCTACCTCCTCATCCACTTCAACCCCACCCTCATCCTCATCCTCACCCTCCCCATCCACCCCATCACTAAACCCCTCCCACTCCTCCTCCTCCGCCTCAGCCTCCTCCTCAACCCCCAAATCCTCCTCCCCCTGCTTATCCCTCATCTCCTCAAACTCCCTCTGAACCACCTCATCCCTCTTCCTCCCCTCCTCCTTCTCCCTCTCAATCTGCTCCTCCGTCTTCCTCGTCTGAAAGCTCAGCACCTCCCCATCCCGCACAACATCCACATCATCAATCTCCTCGAGCCCGTAGAACCCCTCGAAATCCTCCAGCCTGTCAGGCATAGACACAGCCTTCCATTGCAAGTCATCGAGGCGGATTTTGCGCCGGGGAGCAGCAGACGAAGATTTAGGCGCACGAGCGGTAGTCGTGGGGGGTTTTTCGAGTTTCTGCCGCTTGTGCGTGGGGTGCGCTGGTTTCTGGATGGAGCGCGGACGCTTCATGGTGAGGGGTTGGGCGCGGTGTTGGCTTGCGCGCGTTTGGTCGCAAGATGGCAGTCTGGGAAATTTTTGGGATGCATGTCGGCGGTCGGTCGGTGGTCGGCAAGGCATGCCCCGCGCTGGCGCTCGCGTAAAATTGCCGTGTGCGGGAAGCGAGAGAATTCACAGGAACGTCCTGACTAGGTCTGGTGTGGGTTTTTGACTGCTTTGCGTGACACGTGGGGTGCTCTGGCAGCTGGATTTAGTATATTTGGAAAGAGATAGGAGATTAGGACGAGTGACAAGGCTACGTTGCTACTGCTGCAATATTTGTGTATTTCGAAGGACAACCGCAACTGTTAAATCGACATGGGCAAATCCTCAAAAGACAAACGCGACGCCTACTACCGGCTCGCCAAAGAAGAAGGCTGGCGCGCCCGCTCAGCCTACAAGCTGCTGCAACTAGACGAAGAATTCAACCTTTTCGAGAATGTCACACGCGTCGTGGATCTGTGCGCTGCGCCCGGGAGCTGGAGTCAAGTACTATCACGAGTTCTGATCAAAGGCGAGAAGTTCGGGAGAGCAGGCTGGGAGCAGAAGCAGAAGGAAACGCGGGAGTATGTTTTGGGTCTTAGCAAGAAGGGAGATGCTGCGACAACTAGCGAGGAGGGAGGACCTGTGCAGGAAGTCAAGGAGAAGGGAGTCGAGATGCAGGGGAGGAGAGAAGGCGTCCGCATCGTAGCTATCGATCTCCAGCCCATGTCACCCCTAGAGGGTGTCACGACCCTCCGAGCAGATATCACGCACCCCTCCACCATCCCACTGATGCTCAAAGCACTAGACCCGGACACATACGACTCTACCTCCAGCACATCGTCTCTCTCGGCACCAGTAGATCTCGTCATCTCGGACGGCGCCCCCGACGTGACTGGCCTACACGATCTCGATATCTACGTGCAATCGCAGCTCCTCTGGGCAGCTCTCAACCTCGCGCTCTGCGTGCTCAAGCCCGGCGGCAAGTTCGTGGCTAAGATCTTCCGCGGAAAAGATGTAGACCTGTTGTTCGCACAGTTAAAGCTAGTGTTCTCGAGAGTAAGGGTCGCCAAACCGCGAAGCTCCCGCGCTTCCAGCATCGAGGCGTTCGTCGTGTGCGAGGGCTTCTGTCCACCGGAAGGCTTCAAACCTTCACTGGAGCAACCGCTGGGTGCCGGCACCACCCTGCCCATTCCTGACGAGAAGCCAGCAGCTGAGGGGGTGTCGAGGATAGTCAGGCCAGACGGTGCCGTGGAGATTGACCTTGGTGATGAGAGTGACGAAGGGGGTATTGAGGAGGGCGGTGCAAGATGGATAGCGCCGTTCCTGGCCTGCGGTGATCTGTCAGCGTATGATTCAGATGCGACGTATGCTCTGCCGAAAGACAGAGTCAGTCTGGATCCGGTGCAGCCGCCGACTGCGCCGCCGTATAAGCGTGCGTTGGAGATGAGGAAGCTGGCTGGTGGAGCATATGGGAAGACGAAGGGACAGGAGCGGAAGGAGGGGGCTTGATCATGGTGTGCGCTGATAGGGGTAATCACCCCGTGAAACTGTCTGGACCCGAGTGCATCAGTGTCGTCTACTGGACAGCAACGTTTGGGACCATCATACCCGAGATTGGGTTTCCTGCATTGTTTTGATGCTTGCGGAAGGTGATTCCACGAGTGAGTGCACATTCTCCGCGAGTCTCGTCAGTGGCCATAACCGAATACATCGTGATAGTCAAGGAAGAGCAGGATAATGACAACAGCGTAGCTGCACATGTTTGCAATGACTATGTGAACTAGCATCGTCACGTATATCCAAACTACGAGCAACGAATTCTCTTTTTCGCAGTACATGTGCCTCTCGCATAGTTCATTCATTAGTGTCCACCATTTCTAATCAGTTGTTCCCAATGTTGTTACATGTAATGAGACCCAACCTGAACAGGCTTTCGTCCTATTGCGTCTGCCGAACCGCGAACTCAATCTCGAACATGTCATATGATTCAAGAACTTTGATGGCAAGTTTCTCCGACCTTGCAGATGGGCCGGCGTCGGCTGTGCAATTCTTCAACCAACATGGGATGTCGTCTGTAAAGGTGCAAGGGGTCCATCCATTGTGGCAGGCTGAACGCAAGGCATAGTGTGCTACATTTTCTTTGCACTTCCAAGCAAAAACCATTCCGGAAGTGGAAAGAGGTATCTAATAAATGATATGTTCTGTTAGGTTAGCAGCTAAGGAGATTGTCGGCCTTAAGCGAGAACTATCTCCAGCCAGCTTCGAAATTCTTCGTCAATGGAGGGTACTCTCACTTGATACAATAGACTACCTTTATGCTTGTGTATTGGGTTATGAACTGAACACACTTTTCGAATGTTAATTACGATAACAGTGGTCGCTGCTAGTGTCTGACCAATTAGATAATGTTTATAGGGGGAAGACCTGAAGTAACTGTCGTGAGGCTAGATTTGGCCACAAAAGATGCCTTGTATCTGCCTCGACACGGCTCAACATCGGGCTGCTTGAAGAACGGTTAGATGGTGTTTGCTCATGAGCCGATCGCTTCAAAGAATGACATTGACCAAGACCTTCTTTGCTCAAAGAGATATGCAGTACCTTGCGAGTCGGGATTAATCGTGTGACCATCTGGAAAGAGACAGTCCGCGATGGTTACGAAGACTCGTTCATGCCTAGAAACGAAACCTCGCGTATACGCGTTGGAGTTCTGCCGAATTTCGCAAAGTGTTGCCTTGAGCTTGGCAGATATTGTCCCAAGGACGTGGTGACGAGAGGCAATTGCAGTGACTTGCCACAGCATATTACGCCGAGTATGGATAGTGCATGGGTTTGGATTGAAGTATGCCACGTCACGGCGTCACTGTCGAACCCTCTCGGGTACTCATAACATGGTAGTCTCTTCTTGAGAGGTGACGTCTTGTTAAGGATTGGGCTCCGCGCTAGGGTACCTGTGTCGAGTGACAGGGGCACTAGTTGAGGGAATCGGTGCGAGGTCTCACGATTGTCCCAGCGCCGTGTTCGGCTCCCCGGCGGGATGGGTAGAAGCGATTTGCGCCTGGAGAACGCCTTGGAGCCGAGTACGGGGGAGCCATGGCAAGGGCACTGGAGGGAGCGGCTGACGGAGCAGGACGGAAACGCGCGGATGGCACGATGCGAGCTTCTTGATGCAGGAAACACTGCTTGCGGGCAGCCGTCAGCGGGCGCGGGGTAGAGGGTAGGTGCCGGCCAGCCGCAGAGTGAAAGCTTGTGTGTCGGTGGGGGTTGGCAGCGGGCAGCGGGCAGCGGGCGGAGGCACGTTGTTCCGCGACCAGAAGGCCTCGCCGCCTACCAGCCCCAACAGCATTAGAGCGTCGCGCAACGGCTGCTTCTGGGCCACGGCTAGCGACGCCCGCGCAGGCCCTGCAGCGTCGCCACCGGGCGTCCTCGCTGGTGAACGGCGGAGCGAGGGCGCCTCTTCTCAGCGTGCCGGGTTCCGTGCGGCAGGCTCGAGGCGCCACAGCGGGCCCTGCTCTGCTTGTCTCTGGCGGCGCTTGGCTGCTGGGCCGCCCGTGATTCGCCTCCCGCGGTGCTAACAACGTCTCTACGAGGCCCAGGGGCTGAGTCCCCCCGGCTCGTCAGATGCCAAGCCTAATCTCTTGCGCGCTGCTTGCTTTAAAGCATGTGGAGGCCCCGTGCCTCCTGTTCGACGCCCGCCGCCCTCCGCCAAAAGTCTCCCCTTCCGCTGCCTCTCTCAACGCGCGCCGGCCGTCACCATGCTGCCCACGTCCGGCCCGCGGGGGCCCCTGTTCGGCCTCGCCGTCTCCGCCGGCTGCGTGCTGCTCTTCGTCTTTGGCTTTCTGGCCTGGCAGAGCCCGCCGCGCATGCCCTCGCTGCCCAAGAGCACCACCCACGTCGAGATGTGTGTTTTGATCCTACAAGAGACCCCGTTTCGCCGCTAATCCCCGCCCTGCAGGACCGTCACCAACGAGCCCAATACCAAGCTCGGCATCCACGAAATCATCCGCCAGCTCTACCAGCCCCTCAAGATCGCGCCCGACGAGTCCACCTTCCGCTTCATCGGTGAAGACCTCAACCTGACGTCGCTTTCGCTGCCGCTGAGACCCCGCTACAAGCAGAAGATGGGCAAGGACATCTTGATTTTGGATCTGGAGACGCGTCCGCTGCAGTCGACCGACGACTTCAACGCTGGCATTTTTGACTGGCGCAAGCTCAACCACGTCTCGGGCGGCGTCTTCAGCCACTACGTCTATTCGCTGATCCACGGCTACGACTACAAATTTGTCCGCGCGCACGAGTTTGAAGATCGCCACGCAACCTGGATCAAGCCCTCGGCCCTCGCTCAGCACATCAAAGACTACAAATTCATTGTTTTTCTCGACGCAGACGCCACGTTTCGCTTCCAGCACCTTCCGCTCGAGTGGATGTTTAATTACTGGAAAATCGAACCAAAGGACAGTTTCACCATGGCTCTCGACCCCTGGGAGGCAGAAGCTCCAGATTACAATTCCGATCGCTTCAACCGCACCTACACCAACACTGGCTTCATGGTAGTCCAGAACAACCGCCACACGATGGAGATATTGAAGGACTGGCACGAGTGCCCGGATGACACGCGCTACAAGGGCTGCTCCGAATGGAAGATGCCCAAATTCCACGAGCAATCCGCCTTTGGCGAATACATCCGCTACGATTACGAAGACTACATCAAGGAGCTGCCTTGCGCCGAGGCAAACGGCTTCCCCGGCGTCGAGGTGTCCAACTGCCAGGGCAAGTTCGTCCGACACTACTGGTTCGAGAAAGAAAAGATAAAAGAGGATCTGCAGCAGAACATTATGAACGCCATCACGCTCCCCATACAACGCATCTTCGCCGAAAACATCGGCAACGTCATCATGGAACAGAAACAAAATGCCATTCCCAACTAATCGCTGGCTTCGCTTCGCCACATTTCGCTTGAAAGAGTAGAAGTAATTGTAGTATATTATCGCGTTCGAGTACGATATTTAATAAGACGGACGAAGACGAAAGAGAGTCTCCGCGAGAGACGGTTTCAGCATGACATTTTACGCATAGCGTTGCATTGTACGGCGTTTTTCCAAAGAGAGGATTTTTCGACTCGCATCGCACTTTCGTTTTTATTTTGCGCACAACGGGGGTCCATTGCTACGGCTGTTTCTGGTCTGGCTTTTGCATTGGCTGATGGGAGATGTGATGGCGCGTTGTTTTTTTGCTTTGCTTTTTACCCTGGTCTGGATTGGATGAGGAGCTCCTCTTGCTTACTGAGTTGCCTTTGAGCGAGTACCGTGCGAGATGATACCCCCCAATTATCGAATCGAATCGACGAGACGGGTCTGACTGATGGTGATGGTAGAAGAAACGGAGAAATACCAAACATAGACGACGAAATAAAAATGTTAAAGAATAATTGCATGCACTCATACACACTTTCTCTCTCGCTCTCTCTTCCAATGGTGACCCAGTCATTAGAATCCGGTACTCCCGCACTGATCTACGCCCCCCTCCCTCCACTCCACTCCGCTCTACCCATCGTTCCCCAGCCTCTCCACCCGCATGCACCCCGTCGATCCCACAGCACACGACCTCGTCCACGCGTCCTCAAGGCGCACGCACGCCGGTCCGCATGTCCTTCCTCCCATCCCATCCCCTCTCATCCCCGCACCCCGCACATCACACACCACCTTCACTCCACATCGCACAGAATACCATCCACCCAACCACCCCTCGGCGAAAAAACAAAAAAACAAAACAAAGACCCAAAAATAATTCCCCGCCTTGCTGACTGCTTACTCCGCGGTAGCCTGAAACATAGCGCCCTGCTGTGCCACGGGTGGACGAGACACAGTCAGCTGCAGCTGCAGCTGCCTTGTGCGTGTGTGCTACGCAGGGCGGGTGTGATTGGGTGGGTGTGTGGGTGACAGGTGGGAGGGTTGTACTGCCACGTTTTTGGTGGCGGGTGGCTGTGTTGGTTGGTTGGGTTGGGCTGGGCTGGGGATGGGATGGGTGGGAGGGGTGACGTCATGGTTTTGGTGTGGTGTGGGTTTAGGGATAGTATTGGGATTGGGTGGTTTGTGGTTGGGTAGGATGGTAGTAGGTTAGTCTTGCTGCTGGTTGATGCTCTTGATGTATCGCTGTCTGTGAGGCGTAGCCTTTGCGTTTGTGACGCTTGGTGTGGGATTTCTTGGGTCTGGATGAGCTCGTGTTGGGTGAATGGAGGCTTTAGGTGTGTATGGTGTTGGTGGCCGAACTGGAGCAATGCGGTTTTCGCGAGATTGTGCTCCTTTGGTGCAGGACGTTTAAGTATAAGGTTCGTGTACTACTTTACTACTTTACATTTGCGTGTTGACCATGCTTGATCTTGAAAAATTATACCAGAATACTGGACGCTGTTGAGGCAGTGCAGAGAGCTGGCAAGAATGCCGGTGAGTTCCTTTGATGCGGGCTTGTGATGGAAGTGCAGCTCTACATGAGAGTGGATCATGGTGTATCCGTTTCAGCTCCGGGCAGACGATGGAAACAATAGGTGAGGAGCCATGGCTACAAGGAACTCGATCTCATGAGCCATCTGAGTCTCGTCGGTAAGTAAGTCTGATGTGTATTCCCAGTTCTTCGCGATTGCGTCGGCCTCTCCGTCATCAAGACAGATCAAGGCCTCATCCATGTCGACATCGTCTTCATCGCTAAGCTCTTCCTCGATCTTCACTTCTACGTCTTCGTCCGCTTCCAACAAAGGTTCACAGTCGACAGTCTGTAAGTCCAAGACAGGGTCGATGAAGTGGAGGTCGAGACCAATCGCGGTACTTAAATCTTCACTGTCATCTCCATCGTGCGTGTCGAATACTTTGCAAGGCGTGCAAGAGCAGCAGCCCACCAAGGCCTTCTCGTACCATGCTGGGTCGCCCAGTTCGATTAACCTACGCTCCTCGTTGGGATATACGAACTTGAGGCGCGAACCAAACCGGGTCTTCATCTCGGTGGCGACTCCCGGAGCAAACCAAGCTCCGTTCATCATGATATTTACCACTTTGGACACGCCAGAATGGAGGAGGCTATAAAGAGCAGTAGTGATCGGGTGATTCTTGTCCAGAATTCCGTCATCAAATCTAGCTTGAAGAAAAGAGGAGAGTTCAGACGGAAATTGTATCAAGAAAGAGATTCTCTCGAAGATGGCGCCGATAGTTGTCAGATTTTGTATCGCCTGAGCTATCTCTTGCACTCGTGGTCGAGCGGCGCAGCCTGCATCGAACTCCATACCAATATCTTTGAGGAAAGGGAGGTATCGATCGTTGATAGGCGGCAGGATTGTAGCACCTGGTACTTTAGTATAGGGAGCGCTGATTATGAAGGTGTTGTTGGCGTAGAAGTGGGAGCCTGCTTCGAGGTGAAGTTGTTTGGATGCCCTCATCAGTGCGAGTGAGTCTGAATTAGATAGATCGCTGTTGAAGACTTGGTTGTAGATGATGTTTCGAACTTCAGGAGTAAGACGGCAAAGGATGTTTGGCGGAGTACGGTTAGGCAGCTCCATCTCTGATGAGAGAGGTAAAGACATATTAATCCTCGTCGATGTTTCTGGATGCCTTGCGTTTTGAAGGACAATGAAAAAGGCAACAAGATACAACGAGCTATAAGCAGGCAACTACGTTTGGCTGGTGCGTGCGAGCTATCGGCATGTGCGGCGCTGATAGTGGGGGTCGTGAGTCTTAAAGTTATGCTGCATGTCGGATGATATAGAAGGCATGTAGATGATAGAGCCGCAAGTTAGTCACTTTCATGCGCACAGGGCGAAGCAGACCCGCGTGATGCGGCCGCTAGCGCGTTCACCCGTGGTTTCGCCTCGCCATACAAACCTTTTGTTGCAACCGTCTTAGCGCGACCTAGGAAGCGAGTCCTATGGTGATAGCAGGGCGGGCAGGCAATTGAGTGGATAACGATCATTAGGCTCAAGGCATTTCAAATGAGTTGTGAACATCCCACAGACAGCATAACAAGAATTATTCGCAGAACTATAACGACTGAATAACATGAAGTAGCGAGTAGTAAGCTTACGACATTATTGGTTGAAAGCTACGATGACTGTTACTAGATAATGAAGGTCATGCTGCCATATCTTCTCGGAGAGCCACGGGTCATGTTGAGTCATGAGGCTACGCTGAGGCAGCCGTGGCGCGGGTAGGTAGGGCGGTAATGTGGGATGTAACGCGCCAACTAAAGCATCATATACGCTTTACATATTTAAACATCCTGAATGCATATATTGGCCATGGGCAATGAGTTGGGTCTATTAGAATACACAAAGCCGTTAGAAGAAATCCTAGTCTTTAGGAAAGCAGTCGTGCGGTGAAAGGTTGTGGCGTACAGCGTCGGGTTTAGCGCGCTCCCTGTGCCTCGGCTGCGCTCAGCCCTTTGTGTCTCCCTCGAAGAACAGACTCGGACCTACCTCACTAAAAGAGTCCAAATTCACCTTCCGAGGAGTGTGCCCGGTTTTATCGTTCCATTTGGCTTCGTTATAAACCCTGTCTCCAATCGTGAAGTGTAAACAACCTTTGACCTTGAAACTGTAACAGATGCTACTCGGCCATCATTACACGGTTCACTTCGCTTTGGCACCTCCTGAAGCCGTTGCTGCTAAGCCTGCTCTAATGTACCTTTCGCTGTGAACTGGTGACGTACTGATATTTCCCCGCATTGTCGATCAATATGGGGGTTGGGTTAAGCTTTAGCCTCTGCGCATCCGGAGAAACTCGATCTCGGTGCATCCAATACCGAAGCTTTCTTGATTGACCACTTGGTTGGGATATGGCCGCTAAAATTGCTCGGCATCCCCAGATTTACGGTCCACGGTCAGCGTCGTTTGTTGCTCGTCTTTGAGAAGTCACGCATTTTCACAACGATGATCAAGACGGCATATTTCGGACTGCTGTCGGCTTTGTTTCTTACGACACAGGCAGCGCAATGCTGGCGAGACACATCTTGCAGCGGTCCTGACGAGACTGCCTTCCCAGGTATGCTGCAATAGTGAGCCTACTATAACAATGCTCATCAATATTAGGAGAATGGGAGAACAGTATATATGCACCGTCTTCCAGAACTGTTTCTCCGGAAAAAGTCTTTACATCTGGAAATAGAACTTCTCGTCCATGGACCGGTTCTACTAGCCTCCATGGTAATGGCTCGAATATCGTTCTTGATTTTGGACGAGAAGTAGGCGGAATTGTGTCCTTGTCTTACTCATCATCTGGTTCCGGCAGCTTAGGCCTGGCATTTACGGAAGCCAGCACTTGGATTGGCGAGTGGTCCGATGCTTCCAACGGTAAATTTTCTGGCAGAGACGGAGCACTGTATGCAAATTTCTCTACAGCCGGAAATGGGACATATGTCATGCCAGACAAAGTCATGCGTGGTGGCTTTCGCTATCTGACCGTTTTTCTCATCACCAATGCTGCCACCACCGTCAGTATATCTGATGTTCAATTGGAGATCAGCTTCCAACCTACATGGGCCAACCTCCGAGCGTACCAAGGCTATTTCCATAGCGATGACGAGCTATTGAACCGGATTTGGTACGCAGGTGCATACACATTACAAACGAACTCGGTCCCTTCCAACACTGGACGGTGGGTACCAATGCTCGCAAACGGTTGGGCAAATAACGGCACTCTCGGACCCGGTGATACTATCATTGTAGATGGCGCCAAGAGGGACCGCGCTGTCTGGCCAGGAGACATGGGAATCGCTGTGCCGTCCGGTTTTGTAAGCATTGGGGATCTAGACAGTGTGAAAAATGCGCTGCAGGTTATGTACAACTATCAGGTAATGCTTCCCGTCTTGTTCAAATACAAATCTGACGAGTAATAGAACAAAGATGGTTCCTTTCCAGAAGCAGGCCCTCCGCTGCTCCAGCAGAACAGCGACACTTACCATATGTGGACTATGATTGGGACTTACAACTACATGCTTTACAAAAATGATACGGCTTTTGTACAGCAGAACTGGGCCAAGTACTTGAAAGCGATGGCGTATATTTATGGCAAGGTGCAGCCTAGTGGCCTCTTGAATTCTACGGGTATGCCATTTCTAATTACAGAGCGACGTTGACGATTCAAATCATTCTTTGTGGAATAAGCCTACAGAGAATGTCTGAAAATCGTGCGTCATGGAAAGTAGTCATGCTGATTTGTGCTTAGGGACGCGTGATTGGGCTCGCTGGCAAACCGGTGGCAATCTCACCGAAGCCAACGTCATCTTGTACCACACTCTTCGGACCGGAGCTTCGTTGGCTACCTGGCTGAAGGACACGACTGGGCTGAGTGAGAAGTGGCTGCAGCAGGCCGATGCGTTGCGAACTAGCATCCAAGCTTATTGTTTCGACGATGCATACGGCGCCTTCAAAGACAATGCCACAAGTACCAAGTTACACCCTCAAGACGCAAACAGCATGGCCATTCTCTTCGGTGTTGTTAATGCCTCCTCCTCTACAGCATCTAGCATTTCCTCAAGACTCACAGAGAACTGGTCTGACATCGGAGCAGTGGCTCCCGAACTTCCAGAGAACATATCACCCTTCATTTCAAGTTTTGAGATCCAAGCTCATTTCACCATTGACGAGACAGATCGAGCTCTTGACCTCATTCGGCGAAGCTGGGGCTGGTATGCCAATCACCCGAACGGTACTGGCTCCACTGTTATCGAAGGCTATCTGGTCAACGGCACATTTGGATATCGATCCAGCCGCGGCTACGGTTACGATGCATCTTACGTATCACACGCTCATGGCTGGAGTGCTGGACCCACCAGTGCATTGACAGAGTACGTCGTGGGTCTCGCGGTTACCAGCCCAGCGGGTAGCACGTGGACATTGAGGCCGCAGTTCGGTGATGTGAAGAATGCTGAGGCTGGGTTTGTGACAGACCTAGGCAAATTCGTCGCCAAACGCTCGAGATATGCGGACGGTTACCGGGTGAGCGTTAACACTCCAAGCGGGACAACAGGTGCGGTAAGCTTGCCGGTTCTCAAGAAGGGGCATGTACCGAAGGTGCAAGTAAATGGCACGAATCCGGCATCTGCTCGTCTAGAGAACGGCAACCGCGTCGCGTTCACGCTGGAGGGTGGAAATTGGCAGATAGTCGTTAGTGAGTAAGAGCCGTATATAGGCTTTTGAAATATATGTACGAATTGAAATGCACAGTTCATAGCTTCATAGGGGCTTTGTTTTACTTGTCCCTGGGCACATGCGGCTGGTTATTGTTTGCAAATTCTAACCTGGCTTCATTACCCACTCATATTCACAAGAGAAGTCTTGTCTTAAGAACCTGAACATTATTCAGCAAATACTATGTAGAAATTAGACACGGCGTTTCTTCTTTCCAATTATCCATACTGTGACTACGAGAGTACGAGCTTCTTGAGGCATCCAGCAAGCTTCTCTGGCTGTTCAAGCGCCAAGCTATGACCGCAGCCATCGAATATTTCCGAAACAATAACGTTATCTGAAACTGTCTGCATTTGTTCCTTGACAATAGGTCCGAAGAATCTATGTTGTGATTAGTCGAGTATGCCATTGTGAGATGAAACAGGATCTTTCTTCCTGGAGCGTAATCTACCACGTGCTTTTGGGGCCATTGCACATCGAAGGAACCCTAACTTCACAGAGCAGGAACGAGAGCATATACGTACTCAGGTGCACCCACAGTCATCACTGGACACTTCAGCTTCCCCTTCTTGATAGTTCCCTCCTCAACGTCCACGTTCGCCCAATGCGCCCTATACGTCTCCAAAATACCCCTCAACCCACCTGGCGCCTTCGAACATCTTACCCATTCATCGATAGCTTCTTGTTCTAGACAATTCGGATTATAGCACTCGGCCTTCATAAAATGTGTCTAAAACTCCTTTTCCCGGCCCTGGATCAGCATCTCAGGTACATGCGGCATCCAGAAAAACGGAATGTGCCAGTTCCACACGCCACTCAGGTTATACTGGCCTGCGATATTCTCCCGCGTAAAGAACGACTGCCGCGTAAGCCGGTCACTCAGCACCATCTCGCAGAAACTCAGATGCGTGACGCGGTCCGGATACAACCCCGCGAGGCAGAATCCAAATGTGGCACCGCGGTCTTCGCTATGGACGGCGAACTTGGTGTGACCGAGTTGGTTCATGAGAGAAATCATGTCTTTGGCGTTGGTGGCGCCGTCGTAACCGTCTGGGGCAGGTGGCTTGTCGGTCGCACCAAAACTGCGGAGATCAGGGGCTACGATGGTGAAATGTGGTGTGAGATAAGGCATTATCTTGTACCAGTAGTAGTGGGTTTTAGGGGTGCCGTGGAGGAGGAGTAGTGCCGGGCCTGATCCTGCGGTTATATCGTGCAAGCGGATGCCGTTCACGCGGGCCAGAGCATGAGTGACGGCCTTTTGGTTATGGTCAAATGTTTCGGGTATGTTGTAGTAATCGTGTTCTTGATCGAGATACGAAATGTGAGAATCTGGATGGTATATTTGTCAATCAGTGCGTTATATGGTGATGGAATGATTTGCGCTTGCGCCGTCGTTATTCATCTGGAATTGGGAGATTTCCATAATAGATACGTTTTAGAGGTAAACTTTAATGTCTAAGAACATTTGGTGGGGCTGTGGCTCAATACATCAATCAGTGGACACCGGAGAAGCAATGCTAATAGTGTCGCTTGAGATCAGCATACATATGATGACATCATCTTTCCATGCCATGAGTCCACGAGGCGCGAGTTCGAATGGAACTACCGTTGTATATCTTCTTCTCAATATGTCTTTTCTCATACAAATTGAATCTTTCGTATAGAACAAAGCTACAATTTCATACTAATGTAACTGCCCTGGAGGTAAAAACGATTGGTCCTACACAAGCCTTCGGAAGGCAAGGCCTTTGAGGTATTCCTGCTAGCAAGTCGATATCCTTGCATGCTTAACACTCACCTGTTGCACTTCCTCCTTCACACACCTTGCCAGTACATTGCCAGCCCCTCGCGTCGACCACATTCCCACATAAATAGTCTCCGGCTGTGGATCCATTTGATAACTTCAGGTCGATATTCTCTAGACTAATGTCTGTACACGGCTTTTCGGCACTGCATTGCAAGCTCGTAACCCTGCTCGACTTGCTCGTGCCCACCATACCGTCAATCTCAACATCTCTGATCTGGAACTGAGAATTGGTGCAATTACCAACTCCAGGTGCGCCACTAAAACGTGTGCATTGACTGATGGAGAATGCAGCGCCTCTCAGACCTGTCACCGTTAGGTTTTTTAAGCGCATATCCTCTGCGAATCCAAGGCCACCACCACCACCGTTCGGTGGGTACCCGTTTTGATCGGCCGTCCATGTCTTCATATAAAACGCATGCAGCGTGTTGAAATATTGGATATTTTCTACACGGAGGTTCTCGATAGTTTCAAAGTGACCGAAATATTGACCGATGGAGCCGATCGCGATGCCTAGACCGTTGTAGAACTTGCTGTTTGAAATGGAGATATTTGTACTGTTGGCTTTGATAGCAATGCTGTCGTCGCCATTATAAACGGTCCAGTTTCTCATTGTTATGTTGGACGAAAACATGGTGTTTGCGCCATCAGTGTTTGCTTCAATATTTATTAGCACGTATGCACTGGAAAGAAAGAAGTAACTTACAGCTCGAAACCACATTTCCTGTGTTGTTGACCAAGATATTTTCTAGAACAGTGTTGTGCGAATTGATGATGGACATCGTCCACATCTGACTTCGGAAGAAACTCAATCCTTTAATGACTGAGTTGGTCACACCGTTGAAAGTAATTTGGTGAGGTCGGCCTGGGTAGTTGGACGTATTTGGTTGTTTCTTAATCCACTGATACCAGTAGTCGCCGTTGCCATCAAATGCTCCAACACCGTGGCCATTGATGCGTATATTGTTGCCAGATAGAACAAATGCAGTAGATTGATTCTGATAACCTACTGGCAACGAATGATTAAGCCAATACGGGATATCTGTACTCCACTGTAAAAATGGTTAATGAGGTCCTTCTTCCGTTAAGGACTTGTCGTACTAAAAGCTTCCCTTCAATATCTACCTCGATATCATCAAGGCCGGTAATATTCAAGACAGAGTTTACGTAGTAGGTAGTCGCGTTGAAGATTACTTTTCCACCACGATTACATTTCGAAAAGGCAGACCGTATCGCAGGCGCATCATCTGTTCCATTCGTACCGCTTGTAGTAACTGTGCATATTTTATTTCTGTCTCCTGGTGCCGCAGTACCAGTAGCTGTGAAAATCGATAATGGTAGGAATGTACTGAACCGCATCGCAAGCTGTAAGATATGCAGTAATGTTTGTCACTTTATTCGACCTGTAGTGCGAAGGGTCTTCCTCCAATTTATTTCTAACCTCAAGCACAGGCGTAGTTGTGGGGAATCTGGGGTGCGGGGATCGATTACCCGAGTTCGCGCGCGCGCAAGGTAGTCTTTCCGTATTCACTGACAGGGCTGTAAATGACCCGTGCGATCATTTTAGGCAATCGGGTGATCATCGCACCGAGATCGATATCTTGACATAGAGCAAGGACAATGTCTGCAAGGGTAAGAGTAAGTATCGCGCTCTTTAATTCCGTGTCGGAAGGGATGCCTAAGTTGTTGTTTTGACGACAGCATGTGAGGGAAGACAAACAACGATGCTCATCTACGGACCAATCTCATCCCTGCTATACTTCGAAGCCTTTGATTTTCCAAAAAGCAAGACGGGACATGAATTTTCAAGCTTCTAAAGATACTGAAAACTTGTAACACAAAACGCACTTGAGCGAATAGTAATTGATCGAGTTGGTGTTGGCCCAGCGTGGGACCCTAGTGAGTCGGTAACACAGCAGAGCTGCGCACTGAATGCTATACCTTTACTAAGCTGTTGAGAGTGAATAGTAATTGCCTCGATAACCTGTGACTGACATTTGCTTTGAAGACTTCTCATTAGGAAACTGGTATGCATTCTTTTCTAGTTTGATATCTCAGTTGTTATGGTTACTGGGATATATTCTGGCATCGATTTGTAATTTAGCAATGGATCACTAGATTCTGAAAACGCAGACAAGGGACCCTTGGATCTATAAATGCTGCTTGGCACATCACATACACTATCCACTCTGCTACCTGATTTCATCTCATCCCTACAAACGACACGAATCTAGCCCTTTCACACTTCTCTAACCGCTCACTTCAAGGAATCTACACCGGTTCCTTGAATAGCACCGGCATCCTATATAGGTTAACAACAGTGTTGGTGGTTCTTCATCATCAGATCATGTAGACTTACCAGCATTTCCTGGGGTACCTGGGGTGTCCACACATATTTGACATCCTCTGCATAATCCCCATACCAGAACTTTCCACTTGTCCGTTTCGTAATTTCATCTACCACAGCTGTTGCATAATCTGCTGTGGGCATTCTGGTAATTCCATCTTCTCCACGAGCCCGAGCTGCAATGGTCCCTTCGATACGCTTATACAGAGAGTTCTCTGGTAGCGCAAAATCGTTGAAGTACGTTTGGCCTTTGGAGATTACCGCCCCAGTTACTATCATCTTGACACTCACACTGAAAGGCTGTACCTCATGGCGTAGAGTGTCTGCAATAATTTCGATTGATCTCTTCGAAGCTGAATAAGTTCCTTGGCCTCTTTAGCATATATATCTATGGTACGTAACCATTTGCATGTAACCTTTCTATCAAGTGTTTATGATGACTTACCCATCCAGGGAGTATTGCTGTATCCCGCTATCGATGTGATGAACACAAAGCTGCCCCTGGCTTGGATGATCAACGGTGAAAATGCCTGGGTAACTGCTAGTGGGCCCCAAACGTTGGTGTTGAAAAGATCTTTAGTCTCCTCGATATTTTCATCGAGAATTGGCTTGAAGTGGTTGTGTGCAGCATTGTTGATAAGATAGTCAAGGGCCCCGCCTGTTTCTCTTGCCACAACATTGACCGCCTCTTTTATTTGTTCGAAGTTAGTGATGTCAAGGGTCAACAAAGTGACATTCCCGAGGCATTTGAGTTTCGACATTTTGGCGATATCACGAGCAGTCGCAAAAACTCGGAAACCTCGCTTCTGGAAAGTGAGCGCCAAGGCAGACCCAATTCCCCCATCGCTGCAGCCAGTGATGAGGACGCTCTCCGAAGGCATCGTAGTGAAGTCAATAGAAGTTGCTTAGAAAACAGACCGAAACGCAAGCCCACAAAACGCAGGGTAAATATTGGAGACAGACTGGTTCAGTGTACGAAGCAGGCTCGAGTGTTACGTTTTTGGCGCAACGCAAATTCACCAATCAATAAGATTCGGATCATCACGTGACCGAATCACTTGCCGTGCCCCCGAAGCTAGTGTAGGATTGGATGACGCCCCTTGGTACGATTTGCCGAACTCGGTGAGAGCGCACAGGACTTAATTTATCGTGCAGATATTAGTGGCTACTCGTGTGAGATCTGTAACTGGCCCTGGTGCACGACAGTTTGGTTTGGCCTGCCCTTGCCATATTGGAGCATGTAAGTAAGCAATATTGAGCTGGCAGTGAGCTGTATGGGTCATAATGGCCATGATTCGTCAGACCCCCGACCTCTGTTACGCAGTTTAAATCCTGCGCACTCGATTATCCCAAGCTCATAACCTGATGAATTCAGTGATAGCTAAATAGCGAGTCAGTTGGTACTATTGGGTATTACATTATGTGGCAATTGGCAATTGTCTTTTATCACATACCAAGATCAATGCTTACGTTATATGGCTGTCACTGCTGGAATGTATGCAACGCATACATGTGACATTCTGCAGACTATTCCATTAGCTATAGGTTTCTCGTCGTGAGTTCTCTCTCCTAAACAATGTTGAACTTGCTCACCAAATAAGGTTGGGTTTATGACTAAGATGGAACTAGTGGACCTGTTATCTTGACTTTCTTTTCAACAAGCAATTCTACAGCTAGGCCATCTCAATAATGCCCTAGTTCTTGGTCTCACATAGGGGCGAAACCTGGGTGGTGCATCTGCGAGCAAAAAGAGCCCTCGGTAAAACTCCCACGGTGGCTACCTAGCGGGAGCCTCTCCCCCGAATCCCATATCCTAGTCATCCCGATCAATCTGGCGGTCTTGCCGTTATCTTAGCTATGTAGCATCCTGCATATTTATAGGTTACATAGTATAGTAGCTCTGCACGTATGGTCTTAGTGGCGTGTTCTTACATAAGGCAGAATGTCTACCAATCAAATCATATCATACCCACTTTGTTAGACCGTGCCGCACATACATTTCCCCACAAGCCCACAGGATACCATTCTTACCACCACAGCCACCATGGCTTTTATGTCAATGCTGTCACTGTTAGCGTCTTCTATCGTCGCGTTTGCTGCTTACCGTTTCTACCTAACCTACACGCTGCGAAACAAGGTCCGACAGCATGGATGCCAGCCCCCAACGCGCTACAAACACAAAGACCCCATATTTGGTCTGGACATATTCTTGAGAACCGGAGATGCCATGACCAAAAACCAATTCCTGGCGGAGCACCAGCGGCGATACGACACGTACGGTCACACGTTCGAAGCCCTAAACTTCGGTTCACGTGCTATATACTCTGTCCATCCAGACAACCTGAGGGCGATATTTTCCAGAAATACTGCTGACTGGGGCATTCAGCCTCTGCGACTACACAATATGAGTCCGTTCTGCGGTGTGGGATTCATTACGACCGATGGCTCTGAGTGGAAGGCCTCCCACGACCTGCTGAAACCCGGTTTCCACCGGTCCAATATTTCTGACTTCGGTCCCCTTGAAGAGCACCTGCGCATCATGCTAAGTCAGCTCCCAAAGGACGGCTCTAAATTCGATTTGCAGCCCTACATACTAAAGCTAGTATGTCTTGCTGACCGCACTAACGCTCTCCATGCTTACATATACGTTCTAGTATCTTGATATGAACACGCTCTTTCTATTCGGAGAGTCCATTGGAATGCTTTCAGGTACTTCTCCATCCCATGCGGAAGGTTTTTTGGATGCATTCCAGGCTGGCTTCAATGGCTGCGGAATGCGCATCGCATTAGGACCTCTAGGCTTCTTGATGCCCAAGGGTGCCTGGATCAAGGCGTGTGACAAAGTTCATAAATTTGCGGATGTGTATGTCGACAGAGCCATTGAATATCGTAGAAACTTTAACTCCACCGGAAACGGAGAAGGCAAAACTAAGCAACGCACTCTGCTTTTGAACATGGCTCAAAAGACAGGTAACAGGATCGTTCTGCGAAACCAGATCATTCAAGCCATGATGGCAGCAACCGAAACAACTGCTTCTCTAATCAGCCACGTCGTTCGGAATTTGGCGCGAGACCCCTCAGTGCTTACCCAGGTGCGAACTGAAATCCTGGCATTGGGCGACAAACCACTGGATTTTGACCAGCTGCCGCGGATCACATCTCTGCAGAATGTCATCACTGAAAGTAGGCCTGCCACTTATAGATTTGATTACCCAAGGCGGTTACTAACCTGGCGATCAGCTTTACGTTTATACCCTGTCTTTCCACAAAATAATCGCGTTGCTTTGAAAGATACTACTCTACCTGCTGGAGGAGGCTCTGATGGCTCTGCTCCAGTGTTTGTGCCAGCCGGTACCTTGTTCGACACTTGCTTCGCCACGCTGCACCGTGATCCGAAAATTTGGGGTTCTGATGCCGATGAATTCCGCCCCTCCCGCTGGGAGAACAACTACTCCCCTCCGCCGTTCACATTCATGCCCTTTGGAGCTGGCCCTCGGCAGTGCTTGGCACAGCAAAAGGCAACTATGGAAGCCTCTTACATAATAGCACGGATACTGCAACAGTACAGTGGCATTAAGAGCGAAGAAGAGAAACCCTATCAGGCACAGGTAGCTCTAACAGCAAAGAGCGCGCACGGGTGCCTTGTGTCGCTTACCCCGGCGATGAAATAACCTATCTGATAGAATGTTCAGATGATATAATGATCTGTATTTCATTTGGCAGCTCGAACGACTAAATGTGCATCCAGAATGCACCAGCAACACCGTCAATTAAGCTCAGTACTCACTCCTCTTCAAGACCGTAAGAAAAAAACCACTTTGCTCGATCATAAATCAACTCAAGTCGCAAAGTATACAGCTCTCCAGAGCCACGTTATACACAAAAAACCAGTTCACCATCTTCCACTCACTCCTTTACCGGCTCTCGAACCGAACCGACCGGGACCAGCCCACCCAAACCCTCCCAAGGCATGGCCTGAAAGCTGTTGCAACAGCTTCAGAATTATTCTATGTATAAAATGGCTCTTCATATTTAGAAATTGCAGGACAAGCGTAGTATAATAATCTATGCCCGACTCGCTGATCCGTACACTCATGTTACATTACAGTCTTTCCAGGGTCATGGTCCCGAGCATTGAAGGCTTTCAACAAAATTCCATTACCACATACAACCTCACCACACTCCCGATTAAAAATGCCCAGCTCCCAGCCATAGCAGAAGCAGCTGCGGCTAATTCATCCTTTTGAAAGAAAAAGAACCCCACCATCATAAACCAAAAGCCACCCGTAGCGTTCAGGAACGCTCCCTGCCAATCTGGGTCTCGTACCTTAGGAACATACCACTTTTCTTGTTCGCTCAAAGCAAGCATCATATTCGCGACGAGAAACAAGAAACCATGAATGACTTGGGGACCGAAGACGATAGAAGCGAACAGAGGCGATTCTTCGGGGACGACGCCTGGAAAATCAACAATACCGGCGAACATAAAGATCACCCCGCCGAAAAGAACCAGAAGTCCTGCTTGAAATGCGAGACTTTTCGTAGATAATTCAATGACTTTCGTTTTAGATGGTATCCATTTGAATTCTGGTGAGCCGAGCATTGCAGGCTTATAGGTCACCGCACCGAGATCTTCCTTGGAAGTTTCGAGCGTCCCGCGGTCAGCATTGAGAGCACCGAAAATGTCAAAGATTCCAGCTGCGAAGAAAAGTATCGAACCGATCAGCACTGTAGCAGGGACAGCAATGGTCTCTTCTGTTGCAAATTCAGTTTCCGGTGCAGTGCGAGGGAGTAGGTCGAAGAAGGCGTTGATGACGAGATCGAGGCTTCCAAGGACAAAACCAATAGCAACTAGATAGATAGGATCTCGGCATGGAAACCTGGTGATCATCTTGCGTACCCGAGCGCTTGCAGTTTGCTCATCGTCGAAGTCCATGAACGATTGGCTATCATTTGCATCGCGATCGAATCCGGGATTTTCCGTCAAAACAGTAGCGCGCTCTTTCTCGCATTCCTCGCGATGTCGTAGATGATCCACCTTCTTAAATTCACGCAGCTTCTCAGAATTGATGGGTCGGCGCTGAAGGGTGCGGGTAGGCTGCATGCCAGGTGGTCGCATATTCATCACGGATGCGCGAACGTACGCGCTGCGTATTGTTGCGGAGGCGTTCATGATGATTATTAGATATTAAATTGTAAAAGAAAAAGCAACGCGGTATAAAATTGTAGAAAAGACAGATGTTATTGAAGTGCTCTCAAAGCACTTATTATGCACTCTGTACGGAAGGCAGTATGCCTCCTTGAAGAAATAGGAAAACACACTTGTTCTGCGAGACTTTATATGCTACGGTAGATTGAATTAAGGAAGCTTTGCGAACCAATGTATTTGGAAGACCTTGTACCAAGACTGTCGGAGTGTTGTAGTGACATGCTTATCGCCCTTAAGCTTTCTCGGGTGGCTTAGGGTCCGATTGGTTTGTCTAGTGAATCGCCGCCAAATTTTGTGGAAACGTTGCCTACAGTACTGGTTCTAGACCAGGGTAATGCATATTTCTGGAAAGTTGAGTCCTGGGCTGTTGCAGGTGAGGCTCCGCAGCTGAAACCGGCACCCATCTTTCCAGTGTGGTGTTGCGCCACAAAATGGTGGCGCTACGTTTCGAAACGACAAGAGTTAGAGATAGGTAGTGTGCCACACCAGCCAAAGTAGGATATGCATAATCAAGGATGACATAAACACACTATGGAAACCTGTAATGCGAAAAGAACTCTAATAGATCTATTCCGGATAGCTTGGGCGCATTCGATGTTCGATCGGACGTCGCCGTCAGCTTGTTATTGGGCCAGAGTCATTGATCATCTGCATTGAGGATTTTTCATTCAGTCTTATGTGTACGGTATCACTCTCCACCCATGTGGGAGCTCATTGAGCAGATAGATCCTTGGAAAAAGGCATCTGTGGCTACCTATAGCTACGTATCTAATGGCCATTCATAGTCCCAGTCATGGCACCAATCTGTCTTCCAGAGCCAGAAAAAGCCTTCACGGTTTCGCATCAACTGGCCACTGGGAGGATGAATGCCCCTATCCGCTTCAAAAGCTCCCAAAATCCCAAAAGGCGTGATAGTTCCTCTGTATCTCCAAGTTGCTGCTGTGAACGTATTTCCATTGCCACGCAGGTGTTCAGCGTATACTCTTCTCAGCCAAACTTCGCCGCCTACCGATACAGTGCCCTCAAATGTGAATGAGCCCCATGCATCTTTTCCAGAAGAACTGGAAATCAACGCCACGATGTCCGCTGCAAATGGCGGGTGCGGAGTCCTAACCGTGAAATGAATGTCTTTGAGAGGAGGTGACACCTCTAGATCTCCGGTGCCGTCTGGAAACCAACACCATCCATACCATTCGCCAGAAATATAAGCAACAAGCTGCGAGCTGTTCAAGTGAGATCTGGCAAAAACTGTCGCAGGTATTCGGAAAGGTATTGGTGAGTCTAGGAAGATAGCCATAGGAAGGCGATGTACCGACGGAAAATGAGTGCGCTCTGATCGGTGTTCCATCCAGAGAAGCATAATGAAGCGGTAAGCTATAGAATATCGGTCGCCAAGATCAAAGTCTCGGATATTGTCAGTATCCATAAGCAGTCTATCCATCCGCCACCAGCCGTACGCAAGATCCGGTCCAGGCGAAGAAAATTGCATAAGCAAGTTATCCGAGTAATTTGCCGAATCTGATTCTAGTCTAGGTGATGCCTCCATTCGTATCAACAACAACGTGAGCATACAGAATCCGACAGTAATGTATTCTGTAGATGACAGGTTTCGCTCCGGGCGACTTTCGCCATCGTCCTGGTCAAGTAAAGGCTCAAATAGCAAGCGTTGAAATCTCCATGGCTTCAAATCGAGGGCCGAAATATGCCCTAGCGCCATAAGCTGTGGAAGCCCTAAGATTTGGAACGGTCAGTCTGTTTCAAACCATGCGGATATAAAATACAGCCTGACCCTACAACCTAGCAGGAAGGTTTCAACTTCATGAATTGAATCAAAATGGTTGAATTGTGCTTCGGCCGTACTTACATTCAATCCAATGGCCCTCTCTCCATTGTTGTGACAGGTCCTGGGATTGATGATCAAAGCTCACGTTGAAGTACGCCTGCGCTTTCTCTACTGCGTATGCAATACGAGCACCATCGGATGGTGGTATATTACGAAACACATCGGATCCCGGCCACCGCATTAGCCACTCTTTATGTGGCACGGCTCTCAGTTGAACCAGATCTTGAACCCGATCAGGACCCCAATCATCATGGTCCCAACTATCCTCTTCTTCCAGATCCTCTTCCAATTCCGGATACCATTCATCTTCGGTGTCGATATCCGTTGTTGTTTCAGAACCCCAGGACTCTTGATCCCATAAGTCAATCTTTCGCCAAACACAGTCTTCACAATCACATGTATCTAGCCCCGGTAGATGAGTATATCTGGTCTCATGAATGGCTTTGATACACGTTTGCTTAAACACGATACTATCATAGCACTTTGTGTACAGGCGTCGATTCGAAAAACAAAGATTCAGGATTGAGCTACATGGCAAAAAAGAGGCAACACGATGAAGTATCTCGATAGGAAGCAGATCAAGCTTCGCATGATCACTCAACAAAGATGGTTCCATTGAGCACGTTAGTGACCGTGGAATGCGCGATGGGATGAAGTCAAGGAGATGACCTGGGCTGGCATGATTGAGGGGCATCATGTAGGGTCATCCGTTTCAAACTGCAAAATGCGCTAACCACTTTTGGTATCGCCACTAGGCACCAACGTGTCACAGCAACGTGTCACAATGCGCCGAAGGATTGTCAACGTTGTTTTCCATTCTTTGTGCAATTGATATCAATGCCAGTACCAGAGATTAATCAACTTGACCACGCTGAATAAAGACCCAACCGTACCCGGGTATGCAGTACCGACGAAATCAACCAAGAGAAACATCCTGCCCAGAAGGGGCTGTATGAACAAGCAGATACGTGGTTAAGAAAAAAAAAGCCACTGCAGCCCCTTGCACTGCATGTTGGCCTGCGATAAAGCCTCCAGAACTTCTACGTGAATTTATCCGAGCATGCTTTCCTGTATTAAGCACTGCAAGGTAAAGCACACGTCGATCAAACAAATACCTGGATATTGAGAGTGTGATTCCTAAGCAGTATGTCGTTCCATACTCTTACATCAAGGCAACCACCTTGTAACCAACGATAAGTTCCAGGACCTCCAGGATGTTTAGTCCCAGCAGACGCCCAAGCCCTCGAAAAGAGTATTGCCCTTCTTTATACTGCCTCGTAAGATCCTCGCGTACAAACCAGTCATCGGAATCCTCGCAAAGGAGCGGTGGCAATTGATTCATCGAGACATCCGGCTTCCAAGAGAGGAATTCCAACCTCTGGCCTGTGGCCCCCTGGCCGCTCTTGGAATTGCATAGAGCGACCAACGCATTCTCGTAGTTTTCTTCCTCTCCGAGCCAATCCTCTTTCAATTGTTGGATCCAGGTCATAAGAGCAGGTATATCCGACGGCGCATCATCTGTAACAGAGAGCACGTTGGGGTTGGTATACTGGAAGTTAACGTCGAACATCAGTCGCATTGACTGGAGGCCTTCGATGTGGCGCAATTCGTGGAACCATTGGCAGTTTACAACTGCAGAGAATCCGAAGTTAGGGTTGGCGCGCCAGAAGCGGTCAGTAGGGTCGACTGAGACGGTGAGGCCGAAGTGTCGCAGTTTCAGCTTCCGAATCTGAACAATGAGATCTTTCCACATTCCGTTCGAGGGAGTTGCGTTTTCTACCTTGGGTATACGTCCCTGATGGACAAAGTTCGGTGGGTCATGCATGTGTATGTGAAGTGACCGTATCCACATGTACGTGCAAGGATGGTCCCATAAGAATGCCAGAGGTGCATAATTTAGGTCCTCCCAGCGAGTTTTGAAGACGAAGTGGTTTCGCTCGAAAAACAAGGTTGAAGCCTCCTGGCAGACTTGCTTGCTTGCGAGGAATAAATTCACGTTCAAATAACTCGTTCGGGTGCTCTTGACATAGCTTACTTCGAAAGGATGAAAGCCGCCAGGTACAGGAAACCTCTTCGTCTTCATAGCACCAACGTCCCAGTTAGAACACGGATTGACGATAAACTTTCGGTAGATCTCCATTGGCTCGATGACCCAGGAGCTTCGACGCTGTGCGGGTATCTCATCATCCTCGAGAGTCCCCCAATAGTCCGTAAACGAGACTCCGTTAGGGTTTAACTCGGGGGGACCGATGGCATTAGGATCTCCGAATGGCGGGGCTGCATGCTCGGCCCTGGATACTATTTCTATCTCAGGGACAACAACGCAGAGTTCATAGATGAAATTTCTAATCTCAGACGGGAGATCGAGAAAATTAGCGCGACGTTTGGGCTCGGCCTGTTGGGGGGAGGGAGAATTGGCCTTGGGTCGTTTGAAGCCGTTCTGGTGGTTTTCCCCGAGCATAGTCTGCTTCCTCTTGATGCGGGCCATCGCAAATTCTAGACGATCGAGAATAGACTGGACAAGCAGATGTGGGCTCGGTGGACCGTATTTGGAGATGCCGTGGTGAGTTGATGTATTGAGTTGTAGTTTATGAAGGCGATTGCTTGAGCGACTCGGAAAACTTTAGAACTGGGTCTTTATCAAGGCAGATCGTGGTTGCACAGGCCACCTAGTATACGTCTGAGTCCGAGAAGTATAGTGAAATGGTCAATGTAAAGTGAATTGACTGGAGTACGTGGTTGACTGTGACAGCAGAGGGTGTTCAGGACCGTAGTTGAGGATAGTGTGGAGATGGTTTATATTGAAACGAAACTAGCCAGATGGCGTAGTAGAATGGCGTAGTAGCAGGGAGGCATTCATCCTGAGTATCTCAGACTCGAGATTCCTTTTGCGAAATGATGGTCTTCCATAACGCTAATTGTTCTTGGAGCTTCACAGTCTATTCAGCCAACGCGAGGTGCCTCTCTACTAAAGTTTACATGGCATCGTATGATTCGGATTCTGCACTGATCATAGCATACTACCTCGAGTTTCCTATCATGATCATGTATAAACAGTCTTGAAGCTGCATTACGCAGAGTATAGTTAGCGAATTAATCTTACGTGAAACGGAGGTATTCTGGCTAGCTATTCGAATTGAGCTTGGATGCTTTTGAAAACATTCAGACTCAGGCCCCTAAGGCGATAGCTAGGCTAGTAATTGTTAACTCTGCACGTACAAGAAAAAGATTGGCAGAGAAAGCAAACCAAGCATATATATCTTCGTGCGCTAACCGGGCTTGTGCCTACAAAATTCATCCTTGCACTAATTCTCTCATAGGACCGCTCGCAAAGTAATGCGTCGTTGAGATTTACGCGCTCATACTATCCTCCTTCTAGAATTGGGGCTCCTTGTACAGGCCTCGCTTCCGACAACAGATAGTCTGATTGACTAGCGCGGCGTGTGATAGACAAGGGTGTAACAATCGTACGTCATGTTCCTACATTCTACAAATACTTCGGCCATTTCCGACGTCGCCACTCTACTATACCTTTGAAAATCCTTCCTCATTTTTAGACATGGCACCACTCGAGATTCACGTGACTGGTAAAGGCACCACGTACCGGCCTGCTGAGCGCGCCGTCCTCACGGTAGAAGCCTCAGCCACAAAGCTTCCCAGTGCAAAAGAGGCTTCAGTGCTCGTTACAACAGCCACAAAAGCTATACGCGAAATCATCACGCCTTTTTGCCCAAGCGATAACTCCATCGAAGCACGCAACAACGCTGCCATCGCACATTACTCCGTGAGTGCGCTCCAAACAGACAGCCAAACGGCACCTCAGCGCAATGCATACGATGGCGTCAGGTTAAGCCCCACGGTATTCGAAACATCATATTTTGCGAGGGCCGCGTACACCATCAAATTCAGCGATTTCGCCGTGCTGGGAAAACTTGCCACCCAGTTTTCTACCCTCGAGAACGTTAGTATCCAGCAGACCAACTGGAATCTTACGGAGGAAAGTGAGCTATCTATTCATTCGGAGACTCGCCAAAAAGCCGCAAGAGATCTGAAAAAGCGCGCCCACGATTATGCAGTCGCTATCGCGGGCGTGCCTGAATCCGAACTGGAAAGTAGAGTCAAAGCCGTGTGGCTCAAAGAGCATCAGCATTACTCGAAGAGCACGAGGGCACGCTTGCACAGACAAAAGACAGTCATGACATACACTTATGAGTTGAACGATGAGGAGTTTGCTTTTCAGCCCGAGGATGTGAGCCTGGAAGTCAGTATTGAAGGCAAGTTTCTTGTGGAGTGAGTGATGGCTACTCAACTGTAGAGGTGGTGCACGGAGTGAATGCAGAATGCCGAGTGATTAAAGTACTGTCAGAGACGAGCATACCTATATAGTTCGAGTCCTCGCCTCGAAGAAAGTCCACAGTTATTGTAGAGCAATCGTCGAATCCAACCTTTCCTATCACAATTGTTTGTATCTCATTCCGTTTGAACAGACTGAGCTTGTATGTTTTGAAGAAAGAAACACGATTTCATATTTTAACAACAGGGACATGTGAGTATTGTTCAAATCTTCCATGGTGGGACGATTTGACAGTTCGTCAAAAGATGCATTCGTAGTCTCTCGAAGAGCTTAGCCTTTAACCTCGACCGCAGAAAAGCCTAAAGTGCATATGTTGCCATGTAATCTCCACGGTATATCAGTCTGTTGTTACGATCTTGACTATGAAGTTTCGACGCCGTCGTGTCGCTACCCTCGTCTCAATGGAATAGTGGTATGATAATAAGCTTAGAACTTGACCTGTTGGTCTAAAACGATACTCTGATGATCCCAATCAATGAACAGTTAAATGAGACTTCACGAACAACAACGAATCAAATTAGCTGGAGCTGATTTGATTGTTTCTTGTCTTAACAGGAACGACAAGAAATCGAAACCATGATCTGCGTTGTACCTGAAGTTTTCGATGCGAGCCGGGATAGTATTACTTGTATCAAGCATTTGTCGCGACTAGGCCGAGAGTAACGATCTTGAAAGTGCACGTGAACACCATAGATATCCTAACCTCTTCACTTTCCATGCGGGCACTTAAGAAAGTTCTAGAAAGAAAGCTTAAATAACGAAAGCCCGAACCATAATTGCTACATAGAGTACCTACTAATTGTGCCAATACGATCTCATGACTGTAAAACTTCTCCATTCCACTCCGCAAACCGGAATCGGGAAACAAGTACCCTAAAATCCTCCCTCCATTGTTCAAGCAGGCTAGGACCCTTTTGAAGCGGATGCATATAAAAAAAGTAGGCCTTGTATCCCGTATACCCTGCTTCCTGCATCCGAGCGTCCTGTAGTCCCCTCGACAAGCGATCCTCCCACATAGCCTCCCATCCCTTCTGCTGCCTTTGAACCTCTGCCGCAATTTCTTTCCCTAAGCAGGATTGATTTAATTGGTAATGTATCTTTTGGGCGATCTGTTTACTTCTTTGTTGCATGAAGTGCGCGATACGCTTTTCGGAACGAAAGACTGATGACAGCCTCAATTCTAGATGGCATAATAAAAGGAACTCCGCAAATTTCAGCTGTAGTTGATTGTGTTCAAATCTTGAAATTGATACGGGAGTGATATATGCATCTTTCGAAAGTATGTCGACAACGGCATCAACTAGATCGTCAAACACTTCAAAGACGTTGTCGGGGCGGATAATGAAGTCATAGGGGCCGAAAACGAAGTCGCCGGGACGGAAGACGGAGTAGTAGTCGAAGTCCAGCTCGAAGTTGTGTGGGTCATTAGGATGCCGATAACCGAGATTTGTTCCATCTCGAGTGAGAATAATTGTGATGGGCACCGATGCACTGGCGTTCGTTCCAGTAGCAGAGCCACGAGCTGCAGATGAGGAGTTCGAGGTTGGTAAGTTTAGATCTTCCGAATAAAGTGAGGAATGCCAATGTCGAAGAGATTGCCACAGAAGATAGCATAGACAACACACTAGCTTATCCAATGCCTTGAAAACGACAAAGGCCACAGCGACCACCAAATTATTGTAGTTAGCACCTTCTTTGACGCTATTTCCTTTCGACAAATCATCAGCAGCTTCACTCCACCTCTTATATACCCGGCGCAATATCGGCGGGTACTCAATCGTACAGTTCGTCTGGTTCTAACAGACATCACCGTCAGCGACTTGAACCCATAAACTATGAAAAGCTTACCCCATGTGTTCTCTGGAACTCACAATACTCCTTGTGCGCGGTCCACGCAGCCAAGCTATAGCTTTTAGCGCCAACATCGTTAGCTTCCTTAGCTAGGTATAGTCCAGCACTCGCGAGCGGCACTCCTATCATCCCGAACAGTGCAGCCATGTTCTGCCATGTCTTTGAGAAGGGCCATTTCCAGAATTTGGCGTTTGTAGGTGCGGCATTTGTAGGTGCGACGGGTGCTGTGTCGGTGGGTGATGACGAGGCTGTAGGTAGGGCCGCGGCGGCCGATGGTGACGATGAAGTCTGTGATGGACTTTGCGGCAGCGGAGCAGAGGATAGTTCGCCCGTGGACTGCGTTGGCGAAGAGGGCCGTGACGAGGGTGCGTGTGGTGGGGCCGACGATAGCGGGTCTACGGATTGTGGCTGTGACAGTGGGGTCTGAGGAAGTATTGTGGACTGCGGCGAAAGAGGCTGAAGTGAGATTGAGGTAGTAGACATGACTTTAAGTGCTAGACAGAAGGCCAATTCAGTGCAAGGAGAAGGAAAGGAGATGCTGTATCTCGTTTCCCCGCAGCATGCACTTGGGCCCGGGCGTGCATCGATTTGTTGCCTGAGGTTTCAAACGTGTGGCGGGGTTCCGTTCGAAGCCAGGGAAGACATCGCCTCCAGCACGGTATCGTAATATCTTCATCTCTACAACGTAAAAGATAATTAGCAATACCGTCTATATAGCATTACGACAACCCGGTGCCCACGTGTATTAAAACCGACAACCTCAACGCCCACAAACGCCAAAACCGACCGCCCAAACCCACGCAACCAACCATGCACACAATTAAACAATTTAGCCCAAAGTCCCTGCAAACCCGAGTGAAGAAGTCTAAACACCTTGCTCGCTAAAACGCTCACCAATAGACATTAAAGCACCCATACAGTAAACAACCAAAAGCATCGGACCTTTCTGTGAACGTGGAAAGGATGAAACCTTACGACAGCGTCCCTTGACGATCCCTCTCCATCCCAGCTGGTGCGCTCCCAATATGCTGCACCCTCTGAGCAAGCGCCGAATCCAGGGTTCCTCTCGTTCTCAACGGGCTAGTGGCGTCCGCTGCGCTGTCGTCAACATCGAGCTCCTTCTCCTTGCGCGGCACGCTGATGATCGAAGAGCGATCATCGCCATCGCTTTTCTTGCGCTCGCCCTCGCCATTGTGGACTTCGATGGTGACCTCGGTATCCTGGGAGAACACGCGCAGTCCGAGCACGCACACAGCGTTCCAGGGGTCGCGCTCGAACTCGTCTTCTTCCTCCTCGTATACGTACCTGCTCCGGTAGCGAGTTTGCTCGTAGAAGCGCGGAAGCTCTTCGTTATCGGAGGGGTCGAGATCGGAATCGCACGAGTCAGGACCATCCAGCTCAGAGTCCCAGGATGAATAGTCAGACATCTCGGACGGTGAGTATACACCGTGGCGGGCGCGATGGGAGACAATGCTTGCGCCTCGGCTGCGGGGAACTGAGATTCCAGGACGGATGCCGGGAATGGGTGAGAGAGTTGCTCGGCGCGACGCGGCGGGAGAAGGTTGAGTGGGACGACGATCGAGGCGAGGGCTATAGGGCCGCTGTGATGGTGTTCCAGGCTGGAATTCTTCTGTCATAGGAGTGGGAACTGGTGATTCAGTCTGACCCCCCTCGTTGTAGCCGTCACGTCCGTTGTAGCCGTCGCGCCCGTTATACCCATCACGGCCGTTGTAGCCATCACGGCCGTTGTAACCATCTCGACCATTATAACCGTCACGGCCATTGTAGCCATCACGGCCCTGATACGCTTCGGCATTGTAGCCACCGCGGCCTTCAAAGCCAGCAGCGTTCTGGTTGTAACCACCTCTACCCTCAAACCCTGCATTTTGGTTGTATCCGCCACGGCCGCCGTAGCCACGACTAGGGCTTGATGACCGCTGGCTCGAAACAGTCTGCGTAGATTGTGCTAAAGCCTCAGCCATGCTCGATCCTTGATTGTCTAGAGATGGGTCAGTACATTCACTCGTCGAAGGATAGGCATGTTTAATAACTAAACTTACAGCCTCCGCGACCTTGCAGAGCTCCGGGAAGAGCCGCATTATACCCGTCGCGACCGCGGTTATATCCGCCTCGACCGCCATATCCGCCGCTAGGACTCGAGGAACGCTTACGGGCCATATCAACACCGCCAGCGCTAGCAGCTCGTGTATGGCGCGTGACGTTCTGGTGCATTGGTTTGATCTCTGGTTCAGCTTCAGAAATACGGGTTTCATCGTCAACGTTGATACCCAGTCCAGCGAGGTCTTCGAGCTTCTTCTCAACTTCTTTGAGCTCGCTAGCTTTCGGTTTCTTGTGTGATTGCTTCGCAGCCTTCTTCTGCTGCCGCAATTTAGCCTTTCTGCGAAGCTTCTGGCGCTGCTCGTAGGACTGTTTCATCTGCGCTTTCTTGCGTTCAATCTTCTGCTCACGTTCACGGATGAGCTTGTCCTTTTCTTGCTCTCGGAAATGTCCCTTAGCATGTGCAAGATCGTATGAAAGGCCGATGGAGAGAAGTTTCTCACGTCGCTTGTTGCAATTGAAGCGAACAATCTCCTCGGGTGTCGGATTATCAAGTCTTGTAGCCTTGACCTTCAACAGTACAGTGTAATTACCCGCTTCGAGATCCAACTCCATCGAGACAGATCGTTTCATGAAATAAGCTGTGTTGCTACGCACAATGTAGTCCTCTTCGTCGTCTTTGTGAAGACGGAACTGCAAGTTGAACTCGTACTGGCCTTGAAGACCTTCGAAGTACCGATCGTCCAATTGGCTAAGCACGATGACAACAGGACTAGGCTTTGAGAGATGAACTTTGAACTTCGTGTCCAGATAATCGACCGACCAGGGAACGTTGACGCTAGTCCATTGCTGCGAAACAGTCCACTCTGGCCCAAAGAGTCGTGTTCGATCGAAATGCTGATAGTGCCGCAGGAGGTCTTGGTAAGAGATCCAAAAGACACCGTCGTCGCCAAACTTGTGGTCGAGCTTCTGCATCCACTCAGGCGTCCATTCTTCGGAACCATCGCTCCAGCGTCCAGTCCACTCGGTCCGGCCCCAAGGGTTGCGAAGCTTGAGGAGCCGTTGTCCGTCGATCTCGCGGGCCTCCATTATGGAGTATGCATGCTTCTCTTGGATACCTTTTCTTTGGCCATATATGCCGCCCATTTGGCCGCATCCGAAGAGGAACGTCTTGTTGACGTTAAGCAACTCTTCGCGCCAGAACTTCTCTTTGTCGAGAATGTCCGTGGCGAACACTTCCGAGGTAACACCTCCGGTAAGGTCCTCAATGCCCTCGCCCACAAAGCCTCCATCGATGGCGGAATAGTCACCGTGCGCCTTAGCGTATGCTTTTTCGAGGAGCGGCAGCCACGTCTCATTGGGATCGCTACACTGTGCGAAGTACAAGGCTCGGGAACCTGTCTGCATAACTGTGCGATATTCGTCCTCCGGGCTTTTCCGGTTCTGCAGTTCCAGCCATTGGTGTCGGCCAAGCGTGGCTTCATCGAAGTCTTCCTTGATCAGGTAAAGCTTATCGTCGATGACTTCGGAGATCCACTCTCCATCTGTGCGACGTCAGCGCGCTGTTCAGCTCGCGCAGCCCTCGGGTGCCTACCTCTGTGGAACACGAATCCGTATACACCAACTTGCTCGTCGCGCGCAACGCAGACCCTCTGGATCAATTCCTCTTTATTACTTATAGTAGCCAACGCTGACATGAACCAACAATCGCCATCGTTTCCTTGTCTAACATCGTTTGCGGTCGCGCCCTCGATAAAAAACTGTGGTCGGTCGAAAATGTCCTGTAGTACACAGAAGCCATTAGCGGGGCACTTGCGGCGCAGCTCTCGAACAAGTGTCGTACCTCAATTCTCTTGACAGACATGGGCTGAAAAGTGGTCGTATCCTCGGTCAGCGCTGCCAGACAATCCGGTGGTATGTCTGGGAATTGTTGTGATCGCTTGAAGTCGGCTTCGATGTCGAAGTGTGGATCGCGGTACTTCTGGTTGAGTCGACGACACTCTTTCACAATCTTGGATACCTTCTTCATGCAGGCATCAGCTGCTTCCTGGTACGATGCAAGCGCATTCTGGCCGGGAATGGAACCTCGAGGCGCATACGCTGCGGCGCGCTTCGCATAGAGGTTGTCCGGCAAGACAGTAAATACTTTGCCCGGATGTTTGGTCGTGAACTTGTCCCAAAATTGATCGATGCTTTTCTGGGGCGGCTGTTTCTTTACTCGGAGCCGGGGCCGGGGCACAACCGGGGCTTCGTTGGCCATGCTGGGAGCTTTGGATTGAGGTCTGGTGATGTTTACCATGTCGATGTGCGAAATCTGCGAGTCCATCATGGTTAGTCTTCCGCCCGGCTAAAAGTGCCTAGGGGTAGAGAAGATGGTGGAGATCGGATGGCGTCCATTGGGGGCTCAAAGCATGTTAATAAATGGTTGCACGTTGCGATGAAGGCACTCAGCCGCAGCAGTGACGGCACGAGCTCAGACTTTCGAGTGGTGTATTTTCAGCAACAGCCCGCTCCCTGTGAGAGTTAAGTGGGGCGGTCAGACACGGGGGTCCTCCTCGGTTCTGCCGCCAAAATCTCCGCCCAGATTGATTCGCAGCAAATCAGCATCCAACAGTGGCTGGGACCCGTTAAACGGGCATGCAACGCTAGCAGGCACATTCCAAAAAGGCGGACAGGCAGACAAGGCACCGAACCATGCCAGCTGTACGCTGCTGCATGTCCATCAATAGGAGTGAGTCGTGCCAGTAGCGTTCAGCGGCAGAGGGTAGCCGAGCCACGGGCGGAGCGCCCGTTCGCTGGGCTCCATATGGGCGTGGGCTGGGGGCGGTGAGCTAAACCCCATCTGGTTGAGCCAACTGACAGCCTGACCGACTTCTGTTGCTTTCGTGTAGTGACAGTTGAACGATCATTGGAGGTGATGGAGGTGAAGAAATTTCCTGATGCAGATCGAAGGAGTGCAGCAAAGCACGACTGCAATGCAGTGATTTGATGGAAACGCTCGAATGCAACGAGACACTCCTGTGATCCTCGTACTACCCCACCGTGAGAGAGGGCTGGATATTCATGTTTGGAGGACTTCCAGACGGTTTTACGAAGATCAAATTGCATCGTCGCGCTTGCATCAAGTTTGTCTACAAGGCATTTGCCCACCGAATTAAGGGAAGCGCTGTGGATCAAGAATGACGCAGTAAAAGTTTGGGTTGACAGTGCGCCGTCATCACATGCGGTAAGGCATAACAAAGGCTGTTCTCGAACATGGAAGAGGTCGATGAGTGCAAAATCTTGCAGTGTGGCTGCCTCAAATCTGACATCGATCGCACGACTCTGTGATATCGTTGGTAGCGAGAGCAGTGGAACTCCCTCAAGGCGACGAAACCGATCGCCTTGGCGTATACTTTGTTCTGTAATTGGAAAAAGTCTCACCCGTCCCCTACAGTCGGGTCTCTAGGAAAACGGTCTGAGCCGATTTCGTCCCTGCATGAGTCGACATCATCGGTTAGGATGCGCGTGGGTACGAAGCATTTGAGCTGACCACCACGCCAGCGAACGTGTCCGATTCGATCTGCGAACTGACTCAAGGACGTAACGCAGCGCTGACCCGTTGCGCGTGGGATCACAAGGTTCTAAGCCTTAGTACTCAGCCCTATGACACTCCGTAGGATGGCCCTTGAGCTCCACAGCTCACCGTCGTCGATGTAGGGTGCGCCGCTTAGACCGCACATCTGCTTGTATGTCTCGAAAAGGCGCGTGGGTCCTTGGATGCTTAGCAATTGCGATATTATCGAGCGGTTCGGGGAGCGAGGCAAGTTACGAGGACGTGCATGCAGACCGCTCGTGGAACCAAATATGCAGTTCATGCAGGACAAAACGTACGCGCAGCAACGTGCAGGTAACGTGGAAAAGCCGGCGAGGCTGGAGGCAGCGTTGGGTAGAGGGGCGGTGAGTGGAGAAAAGGCTAGATTGCGACGTTGCATCATCCAGTCACGATCCAGCCTCTAGGCGAGGACAACGTTACGTCATGGCAAATGCAAATTGTCAGCCTCGCGCTCTGCTTCCATCGACCCACGCTCCAACAACTGGAGCATACAAGCACCGGATGGGGAATTTCTGTCTTCTCGATATGGTTAAGGCACTGGTCGACGTGGCACCGCTCGATAGCACGGTTCGGGAATATCGATCCGTCTCGTGGAAGTAATCTTGCTCTAGGCTACCAAGCTTGGCGCACGGTGATACGTATCTTTCGCGCTTCGACTGTCCCGTTTTGTGTGTAGAGAGGACAGAACGATAGATGATGTCTCCGTGCTTCTCGATCTCTTAAATCTCTGTTATACGACTCGGTCATATTGGGGGCGATGACCATGCTCCCGGGCTGCGCTAGGCTGAATCGTCTTGCTATCGGGGGCCATAAGTGTCCGCAAATACCTCTAAACGAATCTTGTTGCAATAATAGCGACCTGTACACTGCTAGAGTAGGAGGCTATGCTCGTTGGGATCTGATGCTCGTAAGTGCCACGCGCATTTTGAATGGGACGTCTTCACCACTATCACGAATGTTGGAGTGGACTGTTTGATGGCAAATCAATAAGTTAAGGCGGAGGTAAGTAGATGTTGGGTTGTCAGGACTATTCAAAGAGTCCAAAGGAGTATAACAGAGGAACAAGTGCACATGCTCTGAACGGAAGGTGCGACCAGTGTCGTCATTGAGGGTAGCCGCCAAGAGCCCACGGTAAGGCACAATATCCCCCAGCTGTACCACAGCCTGCTAGGAGCGCGAGATCTTTGGACGCCACAAATAATTATTGTAGTGCATCGCGGCTATCTCGAATCGCTCTGCACCGCCTTGGGTAACTGCATATGTTACGGCGCACGTCCGGTCCTCAATGGAAACAAAGACACAGGTTTGCCACCCACAATCTGTCTTGATCGATTTTACTGACTGAAACTTGTATATTCCATATTCAATACGCCATGTGCTACTTCCTGACGTTCCGAATTATCAGAAGTTGATTCATGCACCACGCAGTCGTCGTCTATGCCGCAATCTTGAATACCTGCATCCCGTATACCATATCCATCATCCACTATCGTTCCATGAACCAAGCATTCACCAATCCGAGACACCATACCAGCCATGTCCTAAAACAATACATTCTCCACCATCTACCAAAACTTCAATCCGCCCCCATTTTTCGCCTCCGTCTCGCAGAACCCTGCAAGCTCTTTCCCTGTAATCTTCCACAGCTCCTTCAACTCCCTATAATCATCCCCCATAACGACATCCACCACGTAATTTCCTGCCTCTTCCACCACCCCACGGTACACATGACATGAGAACCGCGGGCTGAAGCGCACGATCTCGGCGGTGAAGAGGATTACCCAGGGCAAGATAGGCCGAAGGACAGGCCGAAGGACAGGCGCGAGGATGGTGAGGATCTTGTGAAGGTATGTCATCACCCATGTGGCTAGGTCAGTGGAATAGTCGTTTGCAAACATGGCACGCATGTAGAGGAACACCGCACGCACAGCGATATGCACGTAGAACATTGTTTGATGGACCACTTCGAAGGTCGGCTTGTGGATGAAGATGGTGACGAGAAAGACGATGATGATGGCGGTATGCACCATGCGAAAGAAGGCTCCGATCATAGTTGAGAGGTTGTGTTTTGTAGTAGATTTCGAGTGGTGGGTTGATAGGTGCAGGTGTGAACGCAATAAAGAAAGAAGCGTTCATGCTGCAGGTTCACATAGCACATTGTGGGAGGGGTTTGCTTGAGCCACGCTGTGCGAGGAACAGTGGGAAAGAATTGGTGCTTGATATGGGTTGCCCAACATTGTGCATGCTGGCGACATGTTCATGTTGATCGGATGATTTTTTCACTTCAGCCCCGCTCATCGAGAGAATCACCTACCGTGTGAGCGAATGTACAGGATTTCACCATTCTGCGGAATCATTCAATGCTGCCCAGCTGTCACTCTCTGGGCCATCGATTGCTCGCAGAATCAGAGCTACCACTTCGTCAAAACCGACCCGAAACATTTCCATCATACCGCAACCACTCATAGAACGAGCAAAACTCGTGTCAAACAATTTGGTATTTCTTTTGTTCACTAACTGCCCTGCAACACTAGAGCTTGCTCTTTAAGATATCTTTCCTTATAAGGAACCCATTTACGTTCGTGTATTATGGTTCTTCATAGTACCGATCTACGACAATGCGTTTATGGTAGCACGAGGATGATGAGATTTGACATCCAACTAAAATCATCCTCGAGCGAGATCAATGGTATTATGCTAAATGGAACAACTCACTGAACACATTTGCCATCATATTCATAAGCGGACATTTACATGTTGTGAAACAATGATGCTACACAGATGACATTGACATTCATCTCACTTAGTCGTCATCAGCAACCCAAACCATGGACCGGAGTGCTTGGCACCGGGTCCTGCCTAAAATATTCGATTTATTGCATCGGCCTCTATCGGTACCACAAACGAACATATCTTGGCACCAAACACTTGCCTTCGCACCTGTTTCCAAAAGTTTTAAGCGCGCACCCACTCAACTTTTACCATACCACCTATACTATCGAAATCGCAACACCATGGCTCGACTCAGCGCCGAAAACAGCGCCGAGCACATCGCCGCGCTCAAATCGCCTGACTCAAATACGCCTATTAAATCCAGCCGGTTCAAGGATTTTTTTAGAGGTAGTCACTCGCGCTCTAGTCTAAGCAACAGTTCCAATGCTTCGCCGCCCAGCGCATCTCAACATGGTGGCGTCGAGAACCTTAAGCCTGGGTTTGAGAAGGTTGGGCTGCACCCGTCTGAGCGGTCGCATGTATTGGACTTTGAGGAGCGGGAGAACTTGAAGGGGAAAAACAAGGAGCGGGAAGGGAAAAAAGAGGTGGATAATCCAACGGATGGGTCGTGGAAGGTTAAGCATGAGAAGGCTACGAAGACCCAAGGAGTAGACGGCGGTGCGATAAGAGAAAATCGAGCTACCAACAACACAGATGCTAATACTTCTGAAGATCAGAATCCTGCATCTGCTGGCGATGTGGCTAGGAAATACCATCAAGAACTCCACGAGAAGGACGTCAAAGACCGGAAGACAGATACGATTCACGAGCTCTTTGAGTACACTGTGTCTGGTTCTATCAACAGTATTCCAAGCAGTAATTTCAGCGACGCAAGCTTAGATACAGCCGCGCGGCCAGTTGTCGGTCAAGGTGAATTTTGTCTAGCTAACTCGATCATACCCCCCAGTGAGATTAACATCGACAATAGTGAGTCCGAAGATTGATACCCCAAATCTCGCCATCGACACAAGCGCAGCCGCAAGTTCGCGTCCCGCTCTTCGTCATAGCCCTCCATGTAATTACAGGCCTGCATTATGGTTAATCCTTACCAGTAGCTAACATGTCCGGTTAGTGGAGGATCTTCGCACTAGCGCTCAGAATCAGTTGCAACAGGACGACTCTATTTCGAGCATCGAAGGTCAACTCGGAAACCAGCCTCGCGCAAATACGTCTGCATCACCCACTCAACAGATTACTGACGCCATCGACCTGCACGAGTTCCGCTTCCATCGCTTTGGCCTTGCCGATATGAGTAGCGCGTATGCGTCTGGCCTTGGAAACAGTGCCGCTGACCGCATTCGCTCAAAGATTCGCGCCGAGCTTGTGAAGGTTCCTAGAGCAAGATCACCCATGTCCAGAACTTCCAAGATTGGCCCATGTAAGCTAGAGGCATCCACTGCGGGGACTCTCCAAAAAATACTTCTGCCTTCCACGCTTCTTGTTCTTTTCTTCGTCAAGGGAATGCAAGGTCCGTATGAGCTTCTGATGATGGTATGGAGGATCATCGTCTTGCTTCTCACTTATAGTGGCGTACGGCAACTCATGGATTGGAACGAGGATGGATCAAGCGACGTGCTGCTTGCATCAGCCGAGGAGCTTGGTACCAAAGTGAAGGGATATGGCGCGAAGCTGATAGCAATGGTCTTTGGAGCTGCTGTACACGCAATCAGTGCAGCCTTGAGGGAGGTGGATTTCGACGATGAGATTTGAGTCTCACATGCGTAGAGAGGTTGGCAAGCAGTGAAACAGCGCATTGACTTGAGCGATGTGAAAAGACAGTGGCGTCGCCCATAGCGGGTCTTGACCTGTATGTATCCATGTAACAACGCTGTCTCTATACTTCACTACGTTGTTTGGGGTCTTCTTTTCTGGTGTTTGTCTGTTAGATAATTCATCCAGCAACTCCACGCGTTCCTGAGTTTTGTAGAGCTTATAAATGTATACGCCTCAGTGACCCTATAATCATATAACCAGAGATGAACTTCCCTTGAATATTGCACGAGAGGTAGTCATTTTTCGAGTACATGCAATCTGCATCATTGCTTTTATGGAACGTCTGACGAAGTTGGGGGCAGAAACAAGATAGAATAGGTGAATGGTTCAATAGAGCGGATATATAGCTAGTTAGAGTAATAGAGCCGAATAAGCTATTCTATGTATACATATTTTGTGAGGCTGCATGCAAATTTATCCAGCACATACCAAGCTCATTAGATGGAATCAAGTATTTTTATGCGTTTAGAGTTGCTTGAAAGATCGATAGGAACATGCATGTTGTATATACAAAATATTCAATGGCGGACGCACCGCTATGTACAGTTGAAATCGTTTTGCGCTCTCCACTCGATCATCGCGTCGCAAATCATATCTTCATCATACTTAAGCCCTCTGGTAAAGCTTAATAGAGTTGAACTCAAAGTAGGTATCCTTGAAGTCATCCGGGTTGTTCGCAACCCAGTTCTTGCAGTCAGTACCAGTCTCTGCGGCACACTGAGCGTTCCAGTCGTCACCGCCAGCCCAGCTACCACAGAAGGTAATGTTGATGATCTATATCTTTGTTAATTCTTGCTTTACCATACATCCCTTTGGATCCATGCACTTACAATGTGGAACTGACTGAATGCCTTTTGGAAGTCGCAGCTCTTGGGCGAAAGGGAAACGGTTGGTGTCTTCCAGGTATCAGGGTTAGGGTTGCCGGAAGTCAGGTCAGCCGGGACCTCATCCTTCTTGAAGTGCCAGATTCTCATGGTATCAGTCTCGACCTGCAGAGCAATAATCTTGTAGTTATCATTGAAAGGTTGGTTGAAGGTTCCCTCCTCGGCCATGAAGCTGCAGCCCTGCTGGCCCGCCCCTTGGGGATCGTAGTGGCAGTTGTCCGTCTTCAATGGGTCTCCAACGTCAAAGTTGACGCTGCATTGCTCGGAGGTGTAGAAAGAATGAGTGTTGGCAGTCGTCTTGTCCACGTTCTCGAGGATATCGATCTCGGAGTAGCCTTCGGCTGTTTCACCGCGATAGACCCAGCTGTAAGTTATTAGTCGTGCGGCTGGACAAGCAAAAGGAGGAAAATCGTACAAAGCCGGCCACTGTCCACATCCCGCTACTGGCACGTGGGCAAAATCTGCTACGAGGAGGCCTTGATCGAAATAGCCCCAGCTCTGAAGACGTACGCTGTTTCGTCCAGTGCTGCTCAAGTCGTACGTGTTGTTTGTGTCAACGCCGATGTATGCCTTGTTGTCTACAATTTTCGCAAGTCCTGACGCAGTGGCCTCGTCTTGATCGACGTATTGTGCGAAACCTTGTGTGAAGCTGGTATCAGGTGCCTGGATAGCAATGGATCGTCAATACAAGTTGTTAATCATTGGTGTCAGGAATGTGTGTTCTTACGTTGACGAATTGAAAGTTGTCAAAAAAGCTAGCGCCGCTATAATCCCAATGAAGTTGGTATTGTGCGAGAGAAGAGGACGCAAGCGCCAAAGAAGTGAGAAGGGTTGAGGTATACATCGTAGGGAATATTTAGCGAGTGCTCGAAATCTGGGAGTGATGCAGGAATAGAGGATGCTAAGCAGCTGGGATGGCAGAAAAGTGTTCTTTAACAGTCATATTTGTATGAATGGTGTCCCATCAGGCAAGCTAGGTGGATACCAAAATCTAAGTAAGACGCGTTGGGCGGAATCGAGGAAACACTTCGTCCTTTCGAATCCTCGTCCAAAGGCCCCGGGCGTAAAGCGCCTGCCTGCGTAGAGACGGCATTCTCATTGGGTGCCTACCTTCTCGTCTCCGATGAGGTCCGTTTCAGGGAGTGATTTTGCGCAAAGACCTAGCAAATAGTCTGACACTTCCGTCTTATCCAGTAAACTGTTACTAATTCGCACGAGACGCGCACTTGTAGGCCGCACAGGGGAGAGTCCAGAGTCCGAACTAAACGAACCAGAGTAGGCACTTCCAGGTCTAAGCGAAGACATTCAATGTCTAACAAAGTCGATCGAGTGCTTCTATATCTTTGCTATTACAATGGAAACTGTGGTGTATATTCATTCATTGCATAGTATATGCACATCTGTCCTGTTATTCGAGTTGAGGTCCTACAAGGAGTATACCAAAACCCAGCGATCCCGACCCCTTGTCGGAGGGCGTTCGCTAAGATCCGTCGGGCGTAACTGAGGACTTCGTCGAGCCCGGTAGCATCGCAACCGTTTACTGTGACGTACTGCAGGATCATGCACGGTGGCAACCTTGCGGCAGTTAGCCAACGAATGACGGCACTTTAACTAGGAAATTTGGACGAAGTTCGAAAATCCAGCTAAAGCGTTTGCAGGATTGGTTGTTGTACCCCTGCAATGACTACCGAAGTCCGTCTTGAGATGCATTTAACACTCGTACCCATGCAAAAGCTAGCGCTCACTAAAAAGCCTACAGATGTCAAAAAAATCTTAAATTCTCCACTTATCGAACATGTGTTCTTCAATGGCATGATAAAATCGTGCGTTCCTGAGAAATTCGGACGTGCATGTCTTTCTAGCGGGGGCCGACAATGAAACTAATCCTTGTCAAGCCCGAACGATCCTCAACCCTACGGATGGTGTGCACAGCGTTCAGCCCTACACGTGATCGGTAAGCTTATGCAACCTTCCTCTTCCGTCATCTACCGCATCCACGAGAACTCCGTCTCATTTCGCGAATGAAATCCCGATCATCTGAAGCAGTGATTCTGTTGCCTTGATTATCGTACGAATGAAGGGCAACTAGCAAAGTGGAGCTGCCCACATGACAATTCAACTTTGCCCAACATCTGCGCTGTGGCGAGTTCATTTTTTCTACGCAAATTTCAGATTTCAGTTGATGTCTAAGTACCATTCCAGTCCCGCATTGGACATCAGGGCACATCATGGTGACTTACGTCGCCAATATCGATCTTTGTCGACTAAATCGAAGCTCTTGAGGGCAGATATTGATGTGAGAGCTGATTTAAACTTGTGTGATAAACGATCTCGCACGAGTTTACAGTAAAGACTCTTGCGCATCGAACTGTTGCCATATCTATCTTTCCAATTAGCGCCTAGATTTCCGCATGAGGTAATCGTAGGTGAGCATGGCGTGGTTTTCGGATGATAGCGTGGGCGACAGTGGAGGCCACCCACATCAATCTCGTTTAGGATCACTGGCAAGAGAGTGATACACCAATTTCACAATACCATAAGTGAATGGGTTTATATAAGACAAACCCTACTGCACATTGCATCTACGTATATTTTCCCACCGCAAAACGCTAGTTAGGAGACTGAATAATTACTCCCTACTGCAAAGACTCCCTGAACGTCTCAATGGACTTATCCAAGTCCTCCATCAGCCAGCATGCGACCTTCTCAATCTTCTTCGCAAAAACTTCCATTTCCGTAATACTGAAAACACTTCCTTTAATCTGCAACAAAACCGAATCGTTGCCCTTGCCGTCGCGCACCAAACTGGCGCCATTATAAAAACGATGCACATCGCGCCGATTAACCGCCTCCACAAATTCCAGGTTTTCGTACGCATTTGCACCCTTGACATTTGTGCCTAGCCAATTGAATACGCACTCCGTGCTGAGTTTTGGAAACAGCTCTGCGGTCTCAGAGTCTATGTTGCGCATGATCTCTTTCAACGGCGCGGCAGCGTGCTTAGTCTGCAAAGCCTGCTCGTCTTGAAGGCGTTCCAGAAACGCGAGCTTAGACTCATTTGGGTCGAGAGAAATGAGGTTGAGGACAGGATTGATGAGTTGGCCACCGACGTCACTAGCTTTAACGTTGGTAGGAAGGGAAGAAGAATTCGTGGTGAATGGAAACTTGTCGCGGCTTGACTCCCAGTGAGCAAAGATTGCGTGTGAATAATCAGTGGTGTGGAGCAGAAAGAGTGCAGTGGCTGCTTTGAGGACCAACGATGGCTTAAGGTGTGGGTATTGGCGGATGAGAGCGTTCAGACCGCTAGCAGAGAAGGTATGAACATAACCATCGGGCTTGCCTTCTTCAAGAAGCATAGGCTTGTCGAGTGATGGGAAGAAGTGTTCTCTGTGCTTTGGCAGATCTTTGAGCCTTTGCACATGGTATTTGGTAGCCACACGCGCCGCAGGCGAGGTGCGCATGTTATAGAAGTGATCGCAGTAAACTTTGTAAGGCACGTGAGGTTTCAGAGGAGCACCACTCAATGCGAGGTCAATGTCTTCCCAGAACAAATAGCCGAAAGTAGCGTCAGTCGCGGTATGTTCGACTAACAAAAAGTCAGGAAAGCTCAAAGTAGTCTAGAAGAAGTATTCTTACCGTTATGAACAAGAGCCGCACACTGCGCCTCTTCAACGTAAACGATCCAAGCGCGAAACAATGGACCAGGATATTCTGCACCTTGCTCCTGCATCATATCGATTGTAAGCTTCTTCAAATCAGCCACCGTCCTAAGGGTTCCTTTGTCTTCGATCAGTTTTTCCACGAAATCCGCTTTTTGCTCAACAGTGAATTGCAGTGCAACATCATCACCAAGCACCGTATCGTTCCAGACGATGAAAGAAGACTGCATCGGGTTATTTGCTAGAGCTTTCATCACTGCCGCTCTTAATGTCTAAGTGTGAGTGTTAATAAATCGTCTACAAAATGCATACGATAGACGTACCTTTACTGATGTATTTCTTGCTAGCATGGTGGCCTTCAGAGTAAATCTAGAAAAGATGCCCTTCTTAGCTGCCACCTCCTCAAAGTCAAGCGCAGGCATCACATCGCGAACGTCCTCCCACTGCAGCCCAAAAGGTATGATAGCTTTTGTAATAACACCTTTGGTAGCGTTGAAGGTATCTTCATCCTCCAAAGTATGAGCCATGCAATCTATTGTAGGTGGGTGGTTCGTGGGCTTGAAAATTGCAGTGTCGTGCGAAGCTGTCAATGAAATTCGGCTCTCCAAAATTCGAAGCAGCCCACCTAGAGTGTGAGCATCTAGCATCTCTCGCACTGTGAGATCAACACCAGTGAGTTTGAATAGCCTATCTTTTGCGCGCATCATCGTGATACTATCGCCCATGTCTTCGAGAGACGTTTCTGACGAGACGTCTGAAAGAGATACTCCGACAATACGTGCCCAAATGGACGTAATCTTTTTTGTTAAACGTGAGTCAGTGAACCCATTTGAAAAACCATTCCTATCCTCGTTTTGCTTGCGGTAATTATTTATGATTTCTTTCAGCTTTGTCTTTTGTATTTTCCCCGCCATTGTTCGTGGGAAATCTTGCAGGCCAAGATCACCTAAGTAGACGATATCATCGATAGCATACATCCGACCCATGTTCACCACTACAGTGTTCTTCATCTCTTTCACCGTTTCAGAATCAGCTTTCTGAGAAACGACGGCGACTGGTACTTCACCAGCGATTTTATCCGTGGTTCCAACAATCTGTACGGTTAAGTCCCTGAGATGTGGTAGTTGTTGGCCAATCACTGTTTCGATGGCTACAGGTGAGATATTTTCTCCGCCTCGGATAATCATCTCCTTAAAACGACCCACAATAAAAACTCGTCCTTGCTCGTCAATGCGCGCCATATCTCCAGATGCACACCATCTAGAACCATCTTCCATGTAGTATTCTTCGCTGTCCATGCCGATGTAACCGGCGCATATTGTCGGTCCTGTACTATGTAGCTCTCCAGCTTTGCCTCGAGTAAGAGGTTTACGAGATCCTGGAGCGCAGATCTTGATTCTAGACCCAGGTAAAGCTGTGCCACAAGTCGTTTCTCCATCGGCATTCGTCAGTTCCATCACGGAACCTCTTCCGGAGAAGACGAGAGGTCCTTCCGTCATTCCAAAGGTAATCTCGCACCCATCAGCACCCAGCTCAGTTTCACAAAGGGTGAGCACTTCGGGTGTGACTGCCGCACCACCTAGAAGCACAGTCCTCAAATAATCAAGCTGCAGCTTCCGGGTCACTTTTGTGAACACTATCGCATGAACCATAGTGGGAACGACAACAGTATGAGTACACCGCTCCGCCTGAGCAACGCTTAGCAGCGTCGCTGGGTCAAAGGTCGCTGAAGGATAGACCTGTCTGGCGCCTGTAGTGAGAGCCATGACTGCAAGGACGCAACCCATGGCATGGTTGTTGGGTGCAGATGCAATATAAGCATCTCCATTCTTTGTTGTGAATCTATCCCCTAGCTGATCTCGGCAATGGACGAAGTAAGCTAAGGAAGGGTAGTGCCAGTGACAGCCTTTTGGTAAGCTTGTTGTGCCGCTTGTGAATAAAATGATGCTGTCTGTGTTTTTGTTTTCAAGTGTCTGGTGTTCGGGAAGAGGCTGGTCGGATTTCGAAAGCTGCAAAACAGATGACAATGTAGTCCATCGCTTCCATGCATCATTGCTAATGAGGATCCGTTGGGCGTTGGCAAGACTCTCGATCTCTTCCAATTTAGCAGCCGTCTCCAACGAATCTGCAAGGACGACAGCATTATTTAAAGGACATTCGATAAACGCAGTTCTTATCATGTGTGTGACCTCTTGTTTGTTGGCTAAGTTTCGAATGTTGATAGGTACCATTGTGCTTCCTAGCCGCATGGAAGCAAACAAGACCACGAGGTATTCAGCTCCATTAGGAAGAAAAGTGAAGATAGGTGTGCCTGGACCCACGCCAGTAGCAGCAAGGGAGCGAGCTAGCCGCTCCACCATCGCGTAAAAGCCCTGATACGTCCATCGAAGATAGGGCGATTTGTTGTATTCGTGGCTTTCCAGTGGTAGGCTCCGAATGTTGTATAGATCTGAAGGTTGATGTGCGCAAACCAAGGCAGCTTCATTAGGGTATTTCGAAGCACAATCTTCTAAACGTCGGATGCAACTCCTGTACGGTCCAGGTAGCTCTCCTCCTACCACGTAACTGAGTGAAGGGTCTGTGATTGTCATTATAAGCGTTATTGAACGTCAACGGGAGATAAATGCTCAAGGAAATACTATTGCATACCCTCGCGGCGGGGACTTCATATTATGTGGTCTTACTTTTTAGGCCCGTTCGCCCGCATATTCCACTACAGAACTAGCACTAGACGGTTCCAACGACAGTCAAACGCCAGTAAGCGCTTGGCTAAACCGCGCTGTTGTGGTACGAACACTTTCTTCGGAATGGTCGGTTCCCCAGCTGGAAAGTCCTACTGGCCTCGAAGGGCACTGCAAATATATTTGATTAACCGAAACAACTCAATGTCGATTTCCATATGCCGTGTACCCTTCACATATAGCAGTGATCGACGAAGCGTTACCATCTCTGAAATCTAAAAAGGACAAATTCTGAGCGAGTAAAGGTATGATGAATAACGCCACTTTCATGTGCTGGTCATGACGACCATGGGATTGCTGATTCAGATTCGTTGCGTGAGCCGTGAGCATTGACATGTATGGTGTTAGCGTGCCGAATGCGGCGGCCATGGGATTTGTGGGTCTGCAAGGCCTTGCTGTGCTGTCTTCTGACGTGAGTTGTGAGAACTTGATAGACTGTTCTTCATCAGGGAAACGCATTCACAACCTAAGGAGCTTTCAGCCAAATGAGAGCATATCACAGGTAATATAGAAAGGCATACACTAAGCTGGCCTTAAAAATACATCCATCTCGATCCTGTAAGAAATGTTTGGGATAACGCGCAATGAAATTGAGCGTTTTATGGTCAATCAGTTGCCGTGTTGATTATTTGGTACGCGTGACGTATCCACGTGTAACACAGCACAAAGCCAGGAGTCGTACAAACTTACAGAAATTATCGTTACTAGTCTCTATACTCAGGCCTATGCCTAATTTTTGTCAAGCAAATAAAAAAATCAGACGCAAGTTATAGAAACATTGGGCGAGACGATACGACGGTTAGTACGAAAACGCTGGCACGTGAGGTTTGATGACATCATCGATCGGCATTGCAAAGATTTCGCCGAACGCTTCGCTTCGCTTCTCTTCGGCCGTCTGAGTCAACATTGTGCGACATGCCCACACCTATGTCCGCTCCCCTTTTGATGTCGGATCATGCGAAGATCCAGAAAAAGAGTACGAGATCTATCGCGTAAGTCCATTAGAACGACAAGCATTGGTGAACACCTTGCAGCCCGTCTCACCTCAGATGCATGATATAGCTCGCCTAACATGCTAACGCGTTGGTTGTAAAATGCTGATACATGTCGTGGTAGCTGCGAGCGATGTCATTCACGGAGGCAGAAATGTTCAGGAGGGCATCCTTGCTCAAGATGCGGTGAAACCAGCCCCCCTGCTGAGTGTGTCTACCCGTCGCGAGATCGCAAGGTGAAGTTGAGTCAACAGTAAGTTTGTATGATCCATGGTGGGTGCTTAAGGTATCTGGAATTCTTTCAAATACATCATACACCTTCTAGTCTTCAAATATACTTTGCAAGGCAGGCAGCAGAGACCTTCGTACAAATACGCTACGAAGCTTTTCACCTATTGAAGCGGCGTCTTTAAGGACTTGATGATTCTTATGTCACCCACTATGGCTTATTCATTAGTAAATGTCGATCTCATGCCTGCAGATACGTTGAAGATCTCTTGCGAGAGAACGAACTACTTCGAAGTAATGTTAGAGCAAGCACTGCGTCCACACCAGAACCTCCTCGTCCTACGTCGCCGCCAAACGTGGTTGAACAGAGTGCAGAAAACCAAGAGACAACGCAGAACCCATTAATAGAAGAGCGAGCATGGTCTGTATTTCCCAAGTTTAAGGTGAATATTTTTTACTAATACCACGTGTCCACGCAAAAGGTTCCACTCCGTATCTGCATTGGAGTCACCTATCCATGTGGGCGAAGCTTCTGACGCCGCATTCTCCACTAGATTCCGCCAGACAGTAGCTACAGTTTGCACAAATCATCTACCGAGAACAAGCTTCATCAAAGATGAGCCATTGACGCTACTTTCGGAGACTGATCGTCAGTGGCCGACTCCAGCACGTGCGCGATTTTTAGTCAAGGTTGCCCTGAATACTATTTGTCGCTACTATCACATAGTCCGCAAGACTGAAGTTCTCGAAAGCCTAGAAGAAGCCATTAAACTAGAAGGCAAAGGGAAAAGGCTAAAAGTATCTAAGCTCCTGGCTCTCTTTGCCTTGGGCGAGGCATACTCTGCTCGGAGTGCAGATCAACAGTCGACGTTCCCTGGGCTGATTTACTTTGTGCAGTCAAGAAAGATGGTCAGCATCCCCGCTGAACGTCCTCAAGTTGATTCTGTAGAAATTTCTCTCCTTCTCGTAAGTCTTTTCTTAATTTTGGGAACAAAATATGGACTAAGTCACCAATCCAGACACTGTATTCATTTATTCTCAACCGACGCCATTCAGCCTACGTGCTCGCTAGTTCTGCTGTACGAAACGGCTTGGTTATGGGTATGCAGTTAAATGTCCCAGAGCACCAATACCATAACCGTCGAGCAAGGGAGCATCGCATACGATTGTGGTGGTCGGCTTACGTGCTGGATCGATCATGCGCATCTAAGCTCGGCCTTCCGGTGTCTATCGCTGATGATGACATCTTTGTTGATGCTCCAAGTAGCGACGGCATTGACGACACAGATGAAGACTTTGACGATGTCGATTATCAGCTGCGCAGTATCGAAATATCCCGAGTTGCGGCAAGATGTACGAGAGAAATCTACGGTAGAAGAAAATTCCATAGTCCCTTCTCACAGAGGGTACAGTCCGTCTTGAAGGAGTTCACAAGGTGGATGGATACTTTACCGACCAAGTTTCATTTGAAGAACGATGGCTCTTCTTCACTACAGCGACATCACATCGTTTATCTACATCTCCGGCTCAATCAGGTATATTAATAACGAGCTGCTTGAAGTTCTTACTTACATCAATAGGGTGTGATTCTTGCTACTCGTCCAATCCTCCTCCACGCGCTCCGCGTTCACCAGCAATCCCAATCTCACATAGACCCCGCTCCCAATCCTGCAACAAGTTTATCTGAAAGCGCCCGGACGCTGTCAGAGACGTGTACACAGTGTGCTCGACATTCTTATCGAATCATCACAGATGCTTGGATACATGGCACCTTTGCCACATTCGATTACTTCAATACGCAATATCTCTTCTCTGCAGCTACCATCCTGGCAGTTTCTAGCCTACTGCATACCCCACAAAGTAAAAGTGATGGGGAAAACTTCGACAATGCTGTAGAGCTATTAAGACAACTAGCGCAAAGCGGCAGTTTCGGGGCAAAAGAGTTCTGCGAGCACATTGATGCGATGAAACAGAGCATGGCTGCCGCCCGTAGCGGAGCTCTGCCACAATCTACTTTGAGCACGCCATCAGAAGTACAGCAACCGCCAATAAATGCAATCGCCAGTTCGGGCATGACTGCGGGTATGGCGCTCGCCGACCCATCATTCCAAGGTTTCCTCGCCGAGACGAACTTGGATATGCAAGCCTTGGACAACCCGGCATTTTATGGACTGCAAACACCTTACTGGCCTGAAATCTGGGGTGAGGACTGGGTAGCTCCCCCAAGCGTCTAAAAATAGAAGTAATAGTCAATTCAAATATTTTCGATAATTAGAGCTACGCAATTGGAAATACCTTGCTTGTTGGAAGCAGCTTCCTCCTTTTTAGCCAACTATTCGCTTCCTTCACTCCCTTTTTCTCATCGCTCTCAACGTTGTGTCGCGCCGTTGCATATGTCAGGCATCCAGCGATGACAGACAGGACAGCACCTAGCGTTTGTTAGATTTTGTATGAGGAGCCAATGTAATCTATATCGTACCTATCGTCGCTGTGGGACCAATACCGATCACCTCCATTAGCGGAACAGTTCCAGCGCTCGCGCACGCAGAACATGTGTACTGTATAAGATACTTTCCAGCTATCACTTCCCTTCTCTTCTTAGGTATCGCCTCTGTGATAATCATCAGTCCTATTGTATTATGGTTCAGCGAGTTCAACGTACCAGCACAATATGTGTTCAAGCTTGCAAATGCAGCAAGTAATCCCGCAGCCGCGAGGAAGGCTGTTACGATTGGCAACGCTAGGCCTCCTTTGACTGCTGTACAGCTGTTGCAGTATTGCAATCCCCATCCGTATATGAGCGAAGCTGCGGGTATCACGAGAAAGAAAGACCACATGCCACTGTTCAAGCGATCTTGAGGCAACCGCTCACCACGTAGCTTGATGAATTTCCGTACTGTCATATCGGAATAGCGTCCCCCGATTACTGTCCCAACGAGGAAGCCGGTCGCAGGTGCAATATAAAAGAGGCCTGAAGAGAGTGGTGATGTCAACCCGAAACGCTCGCTAAGAACATGTCGAGGGGACGCGAGGATGGAGTATTGCGACCAACTCAAGAAACCGCAGCTCAGATGCTGTTGTCAGGGTCAGCACAGTCCTTTCGGGGACCTTCCCTGCTCAAGCATATATAAAACTTACTGTGAAAATTATATCTCGATGTCTCATTTGTTGAAACACAGGTAGTGGATTGAACTGCTTCAAAGCATCCATTCCCTTCGTATTCAGCGCAAAAGTGCCTGGCTTGTCCAGTCTACTAGGTGGTACGAACACCAGTGCAAGTACAAATGCAAGCCCAATCATCGCAACTTGTAGCCATAATACGCTCCTCCAACTTGAATATGTCATCATGATGCCCGCAACAAGAGGCCCAAGAGGTGGGCCAAGCACCGTGCCTGCGAGGAAAAATCCTGTAGCAGTGCCACGCTGAACGGGCGGAAAGTATTCAGCAAGGATAGTCTGCCCCGATACATGGAAATAGCAGCCTTGGAGACCGGAGATTACTCGCATTGCTATGAAGATGCGCATATTCGGGGCGAGTGCGGCGCCGATGGTGAAGCCGAACAGGACCAGGAGACAGATATTGTACGTGAGTCGACGTCCGATGATCTATACTGCGTCAGTGTGTTGGATCAATACGTATTGATGTGAATCATCCTACCGCAGCGATAGGGCTCCAAATTAATGGACTGCTTCCCAACGCAAGCAGGACTCCCGCTGTTGACAGACTAACGGCTTCTTCTGTTCCTCCCAGATCTGTTGCAATCTCACTACCAGCGCTTAGCAACGAAGTCGAAGAGAAACAAGCTGCAAGTGTGGCCCAACTTGTGACGAAGACGATCATGCATTTTCGCCACATAGGAAGACTATCATACAAGGCCGAAGCGTTGGTATCAAGTTTCGAGAGCGTGTTCGATGCAGGAGGTAAAGTAGCGGGAAGATCTGACGCAATCTGAGGCTGTACTACCGCAGCCTCAGGTGCCATAGGTTCATCAAAAACATTAGCTTCGAGATCCTTTTCGGTCATGGTGGTGATGACGATGGCGTAGGATGAAAACGAACGAGTGGACGTATTTGCGCACTTGGTGTGCTAACATATGGTGCAAATTCTGGCTCAAAATGCGGCACAATGAAGAGATTTAGTCGATCTGTATGCCGTATACGACTCATTGGGATTGCAGACTATTAAACATTTGTGTTCGGCGAAAGGGTAATGTTCACCGATCGCTTTTGAGAATTTTGTCCGATGGCCCCACTCGTTCCCCTACGGCTTGACATAGCGTTGCTCAAAACTCTACAGGTCGGAGTTGTGATTTAAACTCGCCGAATCATGTCCCCATCCGAGTTGTAATGGCTCAGCTTTCTTCGGATCATCTACCGTTCTGTGAAAGGCGCTCTGCATTGATAGTGAGGGGCTTCTCCCTGGAGACAGGCACGAGGGACTGAACAATCGTAATGACGAGATCTATAGAGCTCTCTCTACCCACGACTCTTGAGTATTTGTAATAGATTATTCATATATCCCCACAAGTTCGAATATTGTTTTACTCTTATAGCTTTCGTTCTGGCTTTAGGGCTCTTAGCTCCGAGACCAGCGCAAGAACACCGCGTGCAAACATGTGTGTGTAAACTCTAAAAACAACAGATTTCCAGGATCCCTAAGATCTTCGTGGTCAGTCAATTTGCAATTACAATGAAAACGACCTCTCAATGCGAATAAATAGCCAGAATACACAAAAGAAAAACCATTTAATCAGCTTCACGTGATTTGATCCATTATTTTTCGTGAAGGGCCATTGAATTTTTCATTGACTGGAACCATTACAGTATCTTTGTAAGCTAACCAACCAAAATACAGACCGATTATAGCTGAGTGAGACACTTCCAAACACGACAGGAAAAATTGCTTGACTGAGAGACAGGGTCTCACGAAAGTGGAAACCGATACATGGAGCACAAAGCCCACCCAGCAGCAACCCTCAAGCCAGTCGTTTCCTCCTAGCTTTGAAGCATCGCTTAGATTTTGGTGGTTCATCGTTACTCACTTCGAAAAGAAATCACAGTAATCTGAAGTTCCTACTTTATTCTTCCTTTGTGTCGTAGTTTAGTGTCATGGTCTGATATTTTGGATGATTATCCTCTCAGTGATCTCTGGCGATCGTCCTAAGCGATGAGTCTGGAAATTGACTCGAAAAAGCGGAAAAGCAAAATAATTAAATAAAGGAAACAGAAACCTTTACCATTTGAAGTCACCGCTCAGAAAATATTCTCCCTGTGGGTTTCGAAGGCTGTGAGGAATGAATTTCATCCTATGTTCTCGTAGCTGACCCTGTTGTCAGTCTATCTCGGAAACAGAACTACCGTCAATCATGAACATACCTGAATTTGCAGTCTTCCTCATTTTGGTGGTGGACTTGAGTGTTTGAATCGACCATGTGTTTGCTGCGGCCTGGCTGCGGACGATTTTGTGTTATTGGTCGTGAACGAAGGATGGTTGCGCATTGTCTTTCTAGAGTTTTCTTGGTCAAGATGTCCGCCAGAGTCTTTACTGAGAATGTGGCGCTCGTTCCGATTCTGTTGACGTTCGGGACGCAAATATCGCGTACTATTTCGATTCTCAGAGCCTGAAATGCGGTTCAACAATGATTAGAGTTGGCGTTTAGTATCGAAATTACCAGAGCTAGAGGTTTCTGGAAGCTGCGTTGCGTTCTGCCGGCGGCGGGAAGAGTGAGCCACGTTCTTGTTACTGAGGATTGCATCCAGCTGTCTATCAAGATCCAGGCGTGGAGCAGATGGAGGTGTCGTTTGCGTCGAAAAAGATCGTTCAATGTGGTCCGTGCCGTCTTTTGAATCAGGATCAAGCTTGCTGTTGATAGTTTCATCAATGCCGCACAACATCATCAGAACTTCATGAGCAGTATTTGGCATCCTTAACTTCGGTTCAAACCAAGGACTTAGGCGCTGGGTCATGGTAAACAGCACATCCTTAGGCAGTCGTGCGCGACTGAGCGAATCGGATGAGGCGCTTTGTATGGTTTTCGTGACCTTCTGGATAAAATGTCTCATGATTTCGAGAAAGGCAATTCTGTTCTCCCGGCTCAGGTGAGACTGAATTGCACTCTCTATTGTGCGAATGACGAATTCATGATGGTCACGGATGTGCTGAACCGTTCCAGGGTAATCACGAGATAAGCCCTGTCTCAGGCGATCGACTGCCTCCTGCTCAAGAGGATAACCGGGACTGCCGCAATGATAAAAGGTACAGTCCGCCTTCGTGCAGCCATCAAAACGCAGGTCGTATATACAAATCTTTTTCTGGTTTGGGACATCCACCTCCTCCATAGGTTCCTCTGTTACAACCTCTCGTACTGTAGGGATCGTTGACTGGAAAGGCTGTTGAGCTGCGAATGACTGGCCCGAGAAAGAGTTTATAAATGGTTTGAGAGTCGAAAATGAATCGGAGTTTTGAGTTTGGGTAACTTGACCTTGTGAAACCTTAGGGATTTCGAGTTCTATGTCACCCGACTGAAACCCAATAGGAACGGTTTGGAACAGCTGCTGCAAGCTAGGAGCTTGAGCTCCAGATGCCACACCATCAGAATTTCTAGAGAGGTATGTATTACCTTGATCAGATTGATTTTGGGCGTCTGTATCTTGCTGGGGAGCCTGGGCTTCAAACTTTACGCGGGTTGGTGAAGCTTGAGCAGTTGGGGTCACACGCAGAGTTTCTTGAATTTCCTGAGCTTCCTGAGCTTCCTGAGCTTCTTGAGTGTCTTCAAGTTCAAACTCGCTTAAATTCTCTTCTGGAATCTCGTTCACTGGTACGAAAAGAGGTGATGGCGGCGGTGTATCACCAACAGAGGGAGCGCTCTTTTCATCCCCAATGAATTTGGCATACTCTCGAGGATGTTCTTCATAGTACCTGTCGATCCGGTACTTGAGCTCCTTCAAGGTGATGTCGCCATCTATGAGAAGAGAGAACCTCGAGTGCAACGTTGGAGCGATATTGTCCACTGTGAAAGGATGACCACCGTAGACTTCTGCAAGAACACGAAGGAGGCCGATTATAAGCGCGCGTCGAGCAAATCCCATAGTTTCTTCTCGGACTTGCTCTCGCTCTTTCCTGTCCCGGTTGATTTCTTTCATTCGCCTGACATACCAGTCATTGCTCCGTTCAAGCTTCCTTTGCTTCTTGCTCTCAGCATCGAGCTTCTTCAACAGGTCTTGATTCTCTTGTTGAAGCGTAATGCATCTGTTGGAAAAGTGTTGTACTTCATGGGTGCGATTTTCGTTCTGCTCTTCCTTTTCTTGTTGAGCAATAGCGAGCTTCTTTTTAAGATCCCTTATGGCCTTTTGATCTGAGGAAAGCTGCTTATGCACCCCCTCCTTGGCTTCTCTTTCAGAAATTAATATTCCCTGAGTAACTACAAGCCTCTTGCTTGGCTCTTGTATCATAGAGTCATATTCGTACTGAAGTCTCTCCTTCTGCTCTGTGCAGCTTTTCTTCAAATTTTCTTTCTCGTCCCGCACTCGCTGAAACTCCGAGAACGCCTCGCTAGGCCGGGCTTTTGAAATTGTATCAAGTTCCTTTGGAGGCGTGTTCGGAGCAAAGATGTTGATCACTTTAAGACCTTTCGACGGACTTGGGATTTCACTGAGCTCAGCAACGGACTTCTCGCGAGGAGTGGTGGATGCGACTAACACCGTATTTGTTTGACGACCATGGCCAAGAAACTCTTGATCAGCCTACAATCATCAGCATCTTCCATATACTAAAGCATATCAACATTTTCAACTCACCAAATATGGTCTTTTTGTGAGGCCGTGGTATTGGTTGTCGTCGCTGTCGTGCTTACGCTTAAGCCCTACGTTAGACCTACCATGCGGCCCAATTGAGTGCCCTGCAGGGCTGGTGGTGACATGGTTGTGAGACATGATGAGATGGATAGAGTATATAATGCGACTGTCGTAAAAACAGTGGTCAATGGTAACTTTCAAGTCCGAATGAGGCACAGGGAGGTGCTTCCTGGTGCTTCAATGTGGCAGTGGCGGTGTTGAGCCAATGGCGGGTATTAAAGTTGATGGTTGAGTGTGCGTGTGCGTGTGCGTGTGGAGAGATCTCGGAGAATAGCGGTGAATGAGGGCTTTATAAGCGGTGAGGCGTTGAAATCAACGGTTCTGAACTTCAATGTCGTGGCTCAGAATTATAGTCGCATTTATGACAGTGACGCTGTGGTGGGGCTGATGGTGATCAGGCGGTGAAGTGATGAGAATTAGTCGGCCTCTAGTACCAAAAGCAAGATTCACCTACGATTCTGTAAAATCTTTGAGTCGCGGCTGTGGTGCGGTGTGCGATCGTTTATGTCCTTGAGTACGTGGCTGCTTAGTTCGCACATTCAAGGAGTAACCAACCTTTGCTTCGTAAATAACAATAGAAAACTTAGTGTAGAGATATGCAACTCCTGTGGAAAAGATTGCTGTTACATAAGACTACCCAGTTCTATACACTGGATTTCTCTCATGGCTATTTTTAGTATATACAAGATACTGATACAAGGCCATGACGCGACCACTTTTGTAGCGAATGAACAAAGACAGTATTTGATCAAAAACAATGTACTTTGATTGCATAGCTGTTGTACAAAGGCAAATCAGCCTTTCATATTCTTTGTTCCTTTATGTCGACAGATTTCAATCCATCGTCGACGTGCTCTCCTAATTTTACAGACCCATGATTTCGATGCTACTACCTACTGCGACAAGAGTGACATAGAGCGCTCACGCAGAACCTATGCTATGAATTAAGCTCTTTCAAAAGCTAGATTCAAATGCCCACGATGCGTAACATCACCAATAAATCATAACACTAAAAGAAAACCTTCGAACAAACGTTGGTAGATACTCATACACTTTGTTTAGTCCTCGTATCTAGGTACAGATATCTCCATAGCATTGCATTACTCTCGCTGTGCCCATCTCCGTCCCGCAACCCCAACGGCCCTCGCCTCTGCTGCACTCCCACCCACGGCTTCGATCCTTCCATCGAGCGCGATGTCCACTGGTGTCGTCTTTGTGATGTACTGCACGAGGACCTCATCCTGCGTGTCCAGCGTCACGAAATCGTTTCTTGGCTCGAAGAAATTGTCGCCTCCACCTGCGATGAAGTCAAGCGTGACATAGCGATACTCAGCCGCGTCGTCGAGCGTCTGGTTGTTGATACTTGCGGAAACGAGTTGGCTACCCGCGGGCTGGGATGGATCATACTGGATGCGCAGGCTAGAGGAGATTTGCAAGAAAGATGTAACTTCCTTGCCGTTGGTTTCAGAGACACCAGAGACGATGCCTTCGAGAACTTGGCGAAGCGCCGCGCCGTCGATGGTGAGCTCGACAATGGAGTTACCGAACGGGAAAGAAGTGAGCACTTCGCCGCGCGTGATGTCGCCTACATCTATAGTCGCGCGAATGCCACCAGCGTTGATGATAGCGAAGTCGACGTCCTCACCTGCGTCCTTGCGGTAGGTGTACATCGCATCGGCCATGAAATCGCCTAGCAAGCACTCTTTCTGTTGGCATGTGGTTTGGTCTAGTTCCACGTTTGATACACCGAGCACCTCCTTCGCAAACTCCTCGAACGGACCGCGCCACGCATCGATCTGTGCTTGCAATCCCTCGTCTTGCTTAGTCGTGTTGGTGATGTGGATCGGCGCGCCGTGGTATGCAAGAATTTTGCCCGCAGCGTCGTAGGTAACGTCGATGTAGCCGACGTACTCGCCCCAGCGGTACGCCGTTACAATAAAAACTTCATCTCCATCTTTGTTGGTGGTAATCGTTGGGTAGGAGCCTTCGGCACCGGTCATGTTGCCCAACAGAGTGTGCGAATGCCCACCCATGATAAGCTGCAAACCACTCGTCTGCTTAGCAAGCTCCTGGTCCTTGTCATATCCAATGTGGGTAATGGCCGCAATACGGGTGATGTTGGTGGTTGCCTTGATCTCGTCGATAGCATTCTGCACTGCTTCGACGGCGCTGCTGAACGTAGTGGCATTGCTGGGATTGGAGATGCTCGCCGTATCCTCTGTAGTTACGCCAATGAGCGCAAGACCCTTGTCCCAGAAAATGTGGTACGGCTTGATCGTTTTGTTCAGTACTTCATTGGTACTGTGGATGTTTGCCGAGATGATAGGGATGTTCGTAAGATTTTGCAGGAATGCGCCCAACTCATCATCCCCACCATCAAATTCATGGTTACCCAGCGTCATAGCATCAAAGCCGAGCTGGTTCATCGTTTCCGCGATCTTCTCTCCCCGGTAGTAGCTGTAGAATAGCGTGCCTTGGAACTCATCGCCAACGTTGAGCCAGAGGCTGTCATTGTAGTTGGGGCGCTGTGTATCAATTATATGCTTCACGCGAGAGTAACCGCCGTAGCAGCCCTTAGCTGGGTTGGTGCAGTCGGTTCCTGAGGAGCTGAATTCGTCGAGATGAGCATGCACATCATTGATGTGGAAGAAGGCTAGACACAATCAGTAAATGTCAACCAGATACTTTCATGAACTTACAGATGTTATAGTTTCCTTCGCAGTCCAATCCACGTTTCGTATGCCTTCTAGTAAACAGCACGTCTTCCTTTGCCGTCGCCAAGCTGAACGCCGAGAGCGCAAGCAAGGATCCCTTTATCATGTTGCTCTTCATTATCACTCCAATGGCACACACCTCAAAGATAAGAGATTATCAGAGATCTCGAGGATGGGGATCCAAATTCACGTCTGCACCTGAAGCTTATATCGCATCCTGAGAGTCCTCCGTGGCGGATCCCTCCGAGCGGAAGGTGGCTCAAGGCCTTGGCGGTCTCTGGGCGTGCATCTTGGCTCACTATACAGTTGCCTAATCAAGGATAAAGTCTCTGGTGTCCGATATGGGCTGGCCATTCACGTCCACACGTGCTGAGGGTGGGGTGTAGGTGTAGGGTCCAGCTCAGGGACGCGTACCTGGACACCGGATATGACGCGCTGGAACGGTCGGGTACTCCGAGGAACAGGTTCAAGCTGAGATACACGTGGGAACCGAGAGAAGTGGATATCAATGATCCAGAAGAGCATCTTGTAGGTGCCAGGCCATACTCTATCGCATTCAATGGTGCAGCGGACAGACATCGAGACACGTAGCCCCATGCATCAAGCAGGTTGAAATTTTGGAAGTAAGCCTCGAGAGACACAGGGGTATTCTTCATTTTCATATCTAAAAAAGTCATCCGCGTAGATAGACGTAATGCGGTGTCGACATCAATCGAATACGACCTTCTTCCCCATAGGTTTGACATCCATCTTCTTCTCTTTAGCAGCCTTCGCAGCCTGCCAACTCGGATGCAACGCTCCTGCGTCATCCCTCTTCGTCTTTTTAGGGCCCAATGGCTGCTCGTTTGCACCACTCTTCTCGGGGCCTCTACCGCGTGGTGGTCCTCCCCTTCCACCCCTTCCTCCTCTTCCTCCTCGCTCACTCACAGCACCACGCTTCGGATCCCAGCCGCGATCTCGCTCTTGCTTCGCCAGATGTTTCGCCTTGTCCTTGTACTTCTGCTCCCATATTTTTTGGCGTGCCTTCTGACCTCGCCGGTTTTTGCGGGGTGCAACCTCGGTGTCTATGTCGGATGGTTCGGATTCGGAGCCAGAAAAGTAAGCAGCGTGGCTAAGAGCGGGGATGAAGGAGGAGCCGGTCGTCGGTTGGGGTTCTGCAGCTGCTGCTTTTCGCTTTGCTTTTGGAAGGGGTATGGAAGGCTCGTCAGATTCTGCGTCTGAGTCTTCTTGGGAAACTGCACTTCGTGAATCATCGGAGTCTTCCTCGTCGCTAAAGTTATAGAATTCAGGCATTGCGTCTTGACCATCAACCGAATCCGCATCCGAGAATTCGTCCTCCTCTTCATCCTCATCCTCGCTTTCACTGTCTTCTATGCTCGGCGGCCTGTGTCCGTCCGACAAGGAATCTTCGCTATCGTCTTCAGCGGAAGACGGTGCCGCGATCAGTGCATCAAGAGCTGCAAAAGTATCGCTATCTTCCTGGCCATCCTGCGCCAACGAATCCTCCTCGTTTGCTTCCTCATCCTCCTGTATCCTCGCCTTCTTGCTCTTAGCCTGTCCGCCAACTTGCTTTCCCTCGGCCTTTGCACCACTCGCTCCAGTCCCAACGGTTTCCTTCAGTTCGTCGATGACCTCGTCCACCACCTTGCGCACCGCATCTACCTTGAACAATCGTCCCTTCACATTCAGTAATTCTGGATCATTGTTCCCCTTTTCAATCTGCCCTACGGTCTCCGGCATGAACGGGCTTTCCCTTAAACTCTTCACCTTCCCAATAGTTTTGCGCAAGTGCTGCTCCGCAACCTTCTCGAAATCTAGGCCCTTGAGGTGCGCATACTCCGCTTCAAGACGCGCCAGCGCTTTTGCATCTTTGTTCGCTTGTGCGGTCTTTTTCCTGCGACTGTGTTTCTGGCGTTCGAGACTGGCGGCGTGCCGGAGGGCAGCTACGAGAGGCTTTTGCGCCGCGGCTATGCGCTGGGTACATTGCTTTTTGCGGCGTGCGAGGGAGCGATCGGCTGATATTTCGGGAGAGGCGGAGCCATTTGGCTCTGTGCGCTTGCGTTTGGGCATGGCGAGTTATGTTGGTGTTTACGTGGGACGCAGTGCAGATGGAAATTTTGTGGGACGCAAAGTTGTTCGGCTAAACATACCGTTTGTGGTGCGATCCGTGCGCGCAACTTTTGTGGGTCCAGTTGACTTTCACAGGTGGATTTCACCAGCAATCGACACTACATGTGAGGATACCCGATTGGGAAGGTTGAAATGCTGCAGTCTACGGTGCAAAGGAACACGCGAGAGAAACCACACCTTTGGCATTGGATATTAGGGTGATCACACAGGGTACTAAGAATTACTAATCATGCATGGTCAGTGGCAAGATCTAAAGTCATAAGGCCACGACACGGAACTCAATATTCTGGGCAGTGGGTAGTGCTAATGAACGAGAGTTATTATGATTTGGGCTTTGTGTACAGTTCTTCTTGTTCCATTCTTGCCGTCTACTTCTCGCGATATACCGATTCTTGGCAGCTCGTGCCACGCGTCAGCTCATGCCACACCCCAACAAGCTCGATCAGCCAGCAACTTTGTACTGTAGATACACCAAAACATGCTACTATCACGAGATTTCTTGGGAGTGAGGTCAATTGAGGCT